>WHPZ01582460.1:0-18002 GCA_016617965.1 Macrosiphum rosae | reverse complement strand
CACTCATCAAAACTTTAAATACTTATAAGTTATAACTATATAATAAGCTATAGGTAGGTTCTGGTCCAACGTTTGATTTTATAGATAGAAATACTATCCGAATCATATCAGGCTACGGAATATAAAATTAAAAATATGTGTTGTCATTCAAAAGAGTTAAAAACTCAAAAAAATTACAACTATAAAATAGTATGAAATATCATATTTTGAATGACTTAAAAAATATACTATGTAATAGAAGTTTTTTCAAAAACTTGTTTTCTGAAATAATAAATGTTTTACATTTAACAAATAACCCCGTATGTATTATATGTGTGTTTGTGTGTGCTACATTGTGCTATGTGTTATAATATATACATATAAAATGTACCCCTAATCTAAACCAGGCGTGATTTGCCTAGACCAAATCAGAAAGCGGCATTTTCAATATTATAAACATATTGTTAGATACATAAGTAGAACGTGATCTTTTAGCATCCATTCAATATTATAATATGCGTAAAGCCGTATTCTAACAATTTTATTTTCGGTTTTGATCGGATTTGACGAGGACTATAAAACGTTCGAATAATAAAATATAACATATTATGTACCATAATATTATATAGAATAGTATGTACACAGAACCAAATCAACGAAACTCAAACGACCGGCTTACAATAAATAATCAATGATTTTACAATATATTCAATTTTATAACTTTATTGGTGTCATATTTCGTATATCGAAATCGTCGAACAAGGTCTATAAGGATTTATATATGCCTTTTTTATTTTTATTATCTACAGAGGAACTGCATGGTAGAATTTCATATTTTTTTAGCACTTTTAAATCGACAGAAAATAATAATAACAATTATAAGTAATAACGCATTGCTTATATTATGTTATTATGTAACACATAAACGTTTTTAGATTGTATATAATTATGTTTAATCAGTTTAATGTTTGGTGAAACAGCATAGATACTTCTCATTGTAATATTATTTTACATATTTTATTATTTAATACGTTTTCAAAATGATTTTTGAACTTTGAAGTAATATAAACGATTATGTTCAAGAACACACTGCAGCACTATACAAGTATTATCCTACTACGCATTTATAATAAATGCATAAAATTGTTCGATTTTTTTTTATTTTCACATCACATACAATCACTTTCGTCCACGCGTACATAAAAATGAAATATGAGAGATAATTATTACACACTTAGATTTCATTTTCAATTTCCATTATATTAATAATTCCCAGACTTAGTTATCGCGTTTTATTTTTATAGGCCAACGTTATTAATTCGATTACATATCACATAACTAAAATTCGGTGTTAAAATAATTATTTTATTGAAAATCTGTTTGCCGTCCAAATATAGTAACGATAAGTGATGATGTAATACACTTAAGTACCTACCTATATTTAACTCTATAAACGGTCGCATTTCACTACACACGCCATTTGTCGAGTTCTCACTTTACAGCTGCCAATTTATAAGATCGTGTTATAAGTTTCCGAAAACTTTTCGGCAATTAAGTTTTGAACTTGTAACTTATGAGTATTATGCATTTAAAATATCTCACCCGAAGTTAATTTCAACATTGAATACTTAAAGCATTTCATATGTGGAGTATTTATGGTATAATCATTTAAATGGGTACTTCTATATAGTTCAGTTGTTATAATAACTTTATAAACAGTAAAAATACATCAGTACCTATAAATTATAAAAAAAATCCGATAAAAGTTAAGTTTTAACAAATTAAATATAATTAGATACGTAGATTTAATAGTGTATTTTTTTTAACTCACTTAAATATAATATAATATAATATCGTTTTAATGACATGCGATGAATGTAAATTGCAAAAACGATTATTAAAGACATTATACCGCTAGGTACTATTAAAATATTATATCACTGCGATATCGGTATGTGTAGAATAATATGATTGAATGAAACATTTGTACAAAAATTTCAAGATAATAATTTATAATAGTTTAATAATTGTTTACTCATTTGATATGAAAACGATAATAGTAACTAACATTCGAAAGTAGGTAGATAGCAAAGGCCAAAGATGTGTGATTATTATTTTTTAATCGTCGTTCGCGTTTCGCAATTCGCTTATTTTTATAGGAATATTACGTGAACAAAGTAAAAAAAGCATACATAGGTAACAAGGACGTTTGAAAATTGCCGAATATAGTTTATTATATTATTATGGGCTGCAATAATATCGGTGTCAATAGGAAAAAAAAACCAACCCAAGCGTAAAAAGATTATTATTTCAGTCGTACAACGGTCGTATAACAATAATATTATAATCATATATATAGGTACCTCCTACACGTTAAATCGACAATACGGTTTTGTGAAAGCAACCGATTTTGTGCCAAATAGATATATTGTCAACAAAACTATATATCCGCAGCCGTTCATATAATATTTATACTCATAATATATTATTATATGCCTATAGTATTCATTTAACTTGCTTTCCGAGAGAATGTTTAGCGATTAATAATTATTATTATTGATGGAACATCGATCGCGAAACGAGTAGAGAATTAAAATTTAATAAAATATAAGAGATGGCGGGTGCCCGTTATGCTATTAAAACGAAATGACGTATATTCTATATTCACAATAATAATTGATTGATTTTTATCAACTAGAAACAAAATGCTATAGCAAAACAAATAATATATTGTAGAGCATTCCAAATCCCTCATTCGTGTTTTATTTGTAGTGTTTCGACGCGAGCTGTCACGCGTTATACCATAATATTTGAAGGTGGCCGCAGGCCACTATCTATCTATTTTAGTTGATAGTACAAAAATACGATTGAGAACAATATTTTATCCCTCTTTTGACAGGAGCTTTTATTAAAGATACAGATATTTTTAGAAAGTTATTATTAATTATATTTAAAAAAAAATCGAATTTTAAAGAAAAAATGTTCACAACTCAGGACATATTCATGATTCTAATGTGTCGTACATTTGTACACTATATTTTTATGTTCTTATGTCTATACAATCAGAAAAAATTTTACTTTGTTAATTATTAAAAGTAGATGATTACAGCTGCAGTCTGTTGTTAATTGTTATTTTTTCTTAACTACACATTATTTAAATCGTTATTAAATTATATTACACTTTTAGTTTTTAAATTAATACCTATACCCTGTCCTAAAAGAGAATAATCACTTTTCACGCATCACGATCGAATGATACGATTGGTGCGTCGAGAACCACGTGATCCCTTTAACACGGGGAAGTTGGTGGGGGATGCGTTGCACTGACGAAAACGGGTCGGCTGACTGATTATTCTCTTTTGGGACAGGGTATACATTGTATGTTAGAAAAATACATACAATACGTCATACATCATAATTTAAATATCTATAAGTTTGGAACCTAGAACTTCACTTATTGACATTAAGACAGCTCTGCAGCGTGGTTGTGTCCTCTCAATATAAACACGTCGTTTAAAAAAAATTATCGCGAGCTTTTGATTTTGCGCAGAAACATACCGACGGCGGACGACGAGAGGATTTTCGTTTTGTCAGACATTATATTAGTAAGTTATTAGTTATTACCAATATAAACCTATTAGTCCAATGCTCATAAATACGTATACATTTAATATATAATAATATAATCTCTTGAATATATATTGTTATATACATATAATATTATAATATTATTGTATCTCGTCGCCGAGTGTGTTTCTACACACGTTATATTATATTATATATATAGTATACAACGTACAAAGCCGAGTGCGAAAGGGTCGTCGACATCGGGCTGCAGGGGTTTATTCTCTATATACGATCACCGCCGTCGATATATTATTATATATATTACATACATATACACACACACATGCCGCACTATAATTCGTATTATTATTACAATGCGTATATTACAACTTAATATACATATACACTATATCCGAACGAAAGCCACATGCATATATATACCTACGTATAGCATTATAGTAATTAGCGGAACAAATGTTATAGTGTAATATGCGATATTATGATACATATATATATATACATATATATATATACATATATATATAATAATATATAAGCAATGAGGAACGCCCGCCGAGCGTTTAATAACTTTATTTACATTAATATTAACCCATTCCGTGAGAGAATCCCTCTATAATGATAATACGCAGTCCATATAATATAATAATATAATGCACACACACAATATGTATATCACATGTATAGATCGTATTATTATATATATTATTAACCTGCGTATATACTATAGGTACCTAGTATAATATACTACATTATCGTTATTATTTTGCAATCGTCGGGTATTAAGCACTACAAATTATTGAACATTTCTGACAAACGCTTCCTGCAATCATGGTATTTACGTATTGTATATAATAATATAACCGAAGATGGATTTTAACCGTCATGATGAAGGATACGGCTGTTGAATAATTATTATTATATATAACATAATTATTTTTATAAGTAATATGTATAATACTATGCAGAATAATGGTGAAACGTTTTGGTTTTGAAGCTGAGATAATAATCATAATAAAGTGATTAGGTAGGTACT
This sequence comes from Macrosiphum rosae, assembly GCA_016617965.1. Taxonomy (NCBI): domain Eukaryota; kingdom Metazoa; phylum Arthropoda; class Insecta; order Hemiptera; family Aphididae; genus Macrosiphum; species Macrosiphum rosae. The sequence goes on along the minus strand of WHPZ01582460.1, from coordinate 13,402 downwards.
TAGTAATAGATTTTTTATTTTTTGTACTCCAAATATTTATCATACGACGTGTAAACGTAGTTTGCTTACAATAAGTATAAGTGACGACGTGACGTTGAAGGTTGTAGTTGTAGTGGACTTAGAAGTCTTGAGAGAAGAATCCATCTATTGATGGAACTCTGCGGTGATGAGGATAATGATCCCTAATTATTTGGTCTCGGTACCATTTACGTTTCAGCGTCTTCTGGGGTCGCGAGGAATTCGAGGTGATGTTATTAGTTGGCATTTCTATTATTAGTAACGGGACTTGAAATAAGAGTGGGGAGAAGAAAAAGGAGAGGGTTTATAATTGACTTAAATTCTTCTATGAATTTAGAAAAGTATATTTCGTTCTTATTTGTTGGGGTAGGATTGGGACTTGGAAGTATAGATACCATCAGTTTCTTATTAATATAAAATAACTGTATTCGTTTTGCACATAATATTGTGCATCCAACCGCGCACTGCCATTCGTTAATAAATTATGTTGTTTTTAGGTTCTCGTAGTAATGATTGGATTGAGTGAAGGTTTCGTATATTATCCCTTACTGTAACTCTAAAATTAAGTGACCAGAAAAATCTGGTCTTCACAACGAATACGTAACAGGGCGTATTTAGGTTTTTGTTATGGGGGGGGGGCATAATTTTATCCAGTAGCCCAGCTTTTATATCTAGGGGCCTTAAGTTAGGACTCCGAAAAATATTGCATATTTTATATAACCTATGGGGGGATTGACCCCCCCGTAAATACGCCACGGTATTATAATATAGGTACGTAAGAATATGATAATTCCGAATTCTCGGCATTATCGTCGCTACGGATTTCCCATCAATCCCGTGATTGCGAAATGGTGTCATAAATATTCATAACATATAGTGGCGTCATTTTAGAATTTTACGTGGAATGCAACCAAAATCAGAGACGATCGTCGCTCCACTCTCTTAAGAGTAATAAATACTCTAAGATTTATTGACATTTATAAACAAAATTACAATATTGTGAGAGCATTATAATAATTTTTTCAAAAACGAAAACAAGTATAAACACGCGTGAATGTGTTATTTATAAATACTAAAAGATTAAACATATATTAAACTAGTTATAAGGATGCAAATAAGGGGAGTAAAAACTAAAAATGTATTACTTTTAATGTATTACTAAATGTTTGCGAGAGAAGCGTCAATCAATTTTATCAAAATAACTGTAAAAAAATAAAGATACGTCAAACTAAAATACATGGCTCACTAATCGCGTCATTATTTCATCGGGACAAATCATTCGTAGTTTATAAATAGGCCAATGTCGGAATATTATCATAATAATTATTAGTGTGATTAATGCGAACGTTCGTCATAATAATATTATTATTATGATTATTCAGTATTCTACATAATAATGTACGATATTTGCTGAAGCCTCACGGGTGTCTGTAGTGGCGTAATTCATATAATAGAATTTATTTATATCTGAGTGCATTTCAACGGGATAGACTTCAGCGGGAGGAGAGATAATTTTGAGTTTTGACGAGTCGACAACCACTAAATAAATGTCATCGACAGTTAAATCGCGTAAAATAATTTATAGACGCTGCAGACGCGCAGTTATAAACAGTATCGAATAATATAATATTATAATAAAAATTATAATTTAAAAACTTATTTTTATTTAAAGTGTTATAAATTTGAGTAGGTAGTTGGAATCTATAGACGTTTTTCGAGGTAATAAATAATAATATACAATTTCCGGTCACGGTAATATGTTTTTTTTAAATACACACATATTGTTAAAAGGTGGAAACTCATAAAATCGGTGAAACCACACATTATAATAATATTAGGTACCTATTTACTTTTGAATAGTAATATATTCGTCGGGAGGGAAAAAAACAACAACGATTTGAAATATAAAAAACCTATAGCCACCGCATGCAGTCCGTGCATATACCTACTTATTGTACGGACAAATTAAAATTCTCTATTTAGGTTGCAGGTTGGACCCAAAGTATTTAGGTATAATAGGTACACGACGACGACTGTGGACCGCACGAAATAGATAAAACAAGAACGTAAAAAAAAAAACGTAAAAAAAACTCTGTTTTTCGAGCGGAGGAGAAAAATAAAACGTCAACCCGACCTTACTCTGGTGCAACTCGGGCGGGATTATTTTACGCGCGGTCCAGCGTAAATCGGAGGACACTCGTGTGGGGCCGTCCTGTGGCGGCGGTATTATGCGAAAGATGTACGTAATAATATAATATATACAATAATACCTAATATACACACGCCCGTCGCGTAGTTTTGTAAACGCACAAACGAGGTTCCGGGAAAAGGAAAAAAAAATACACCCAAACGGAATTCCAGATAAACAGAACACACACGCTAGCAGAGTCGACTCTGTTACGATATAATAATATTATATATATATAAATATATATTGTTATTAAAACGAAAACAAAAAAAATCGGACTCGGTCACGACGCCGACAACCATCGAGAGCCGTCGCTCCACTCTCACACCGCCGCCGCCCGCCACTTCTTCGTACAAAATAATACATAAAATAATAATATTTTGTAGTTTCATTTTTTGTACCTACTCGTAGATGTATATTTTGTAACGGGGCGATTTTTTGTTGTTTAATTACACCGTTAGGTGGATTATTTATTTTCAAAACGTGTAACTTTCGAGTGTACCTAATATTATTATATAGGAACACGCGCGAACGGTGAACGGTTGAAATATTTGTACAGTTTTTTATATTATGTGTGTATAATATTATATTGTATATCGTACCCTACTATGGGTAGTGGAATAAACTCAAAACACTGTTAAGGGGATTAGGTACCGTGATTTTCTGTCTTTGTCTAACACATGCGCGACATACGATTTTCTACTAATTTTTCTTCAATAAGTCCAATCGTTGTATTAAAGTGATAATAATTCTGAAAATTAATTTGAATTCAGCGTGAAATCTACTTGAGATCGGTCGGATTACTTTTTCAGTTTTATTTAATTATATTTTTTTAACATTACTACAAGATTTAATATTTTTCAAAAACCTTCAATAAAATTTGTGGAATTTTGAGGCCAAAATTCAAAAATGTAATTCTACCGATCTCGAGTAGTCTTCACGCTAAATTCAAATACATTTTCAGAATTTTTATTGCATCAATAGAACGATTGGACTGGTTGAAGTAAAATTACTAGAAAATCGTAGTCACTCGTGTGTTAGACAAAGGCAGAAAATCACGGTATCCAATCGCCTTAATAACTGGTGCTTATAATAAACCGCCGTTTTCCGATTCTACTGCTGTGGCCACCGGAAAAAAATGAAATCCCTAAATGATGGTCACTAGGCCAACCAAATGTCCAAATGTAGGTAGCGAAAAAACACTTTGTTATGCAAACACTTGTATAATATAATATCGCTATAATAAGTGTAAACAGACTATTCTACTTTAAATTGTTTGAAAACACAACAAATCGACTACAAAAACGATATAATAGTAGATACCTTAGTGTCTTGCTAAAAAAAAAACATAATAATCACGTATTTAGCGGCTATTTACTCTAAACTAATTAGTATCAATAACAATTACAATAATAATAATTATAATTATTATTGCCGGCTGCCGGAAAACTAGCGCCGCGGGGGGGTGGACGGTGGTGGCGGATGTACGACGTTTATTTTATTATTATAAATCGTTTAAAATTCCATTTCGGCGAGCCGCGCTTATTATGCGATGATTAACTGCCGCTGCCGGCCGTCAAGTATAATATACACGTCCTAAAATATTGTTATATGACGGTAGATCGTCGTAAAAATATGACGTCATGCAGACGAAATTACGTTGAGTTTTAAATTTTCAAATATCATGTTATATTCTGCTCCGATCAACTCGTTGTCATCCTTGCGTGCTTTAAGAATGTCTTATGTAATATTATTAATTGTCTATATAGCCCTATTTAGGTAAGACGCGCGTTAGACGCTCGGCAAGTTATGTACGTTTTTTGCACTCCATAATATGCGATTGGCGTACAGTTTTTGTATAGTGCAGTCGAATCGCGGAAAAATGGTGAGGATATTAGTTATATTTTAATATAATGTGAGAACCATACAACTTGGACCCGAGTCCAACGAAACGGCAACAGCGGCGGTAGCAGTCAATCGGTTTTTCGTCCGCTAATTGCCCCCGAAGACCCATTGGAGCGCGACGAAAATAATAATAATCAATCAACTCTATGGGCCGCCGTCGCTGCTGGTCCTGGTCTTGGTCCTGCTGCAGTGTCGGCGGCGTCTCAATTACACAGCGGCGACGGCGGCGGCGATGACAGTTGAACAAACAAAAACCGAAACGATAAAACGTTAAACCATATTATATATATATATATAATATGTATGTGAATATCGCCTGCGGGTCAGATCGGGTTCTCTACTTACGTTATTTATATCTTTCCACGTTGCATACCGGTGTTGTAGGTAAGTATACGACCGGTAGGACGTTGTAAACTACACGTGTAGCGAGTGAATCGATTATTATCCCTGGAGCGTATCAGAATATTTTTTTTCCCCGTGTTTAACGAACAAATTATTCGAAAAATCGATATTACTGTTCGATTATACGGATTACAGGGAGGCCCGAACCATGATTTCCAATCAAGTTAGTTAGATATGAGAAAACCGGAAAACTGCAACGTGGAACACCCTATAATATAGTATACATACATATTATATTAATATTATGCATTTTGTTATTAATAACAATACGCCCGTTATCGATACGCGTATACGTGTGCGTGGCTGATTACGACATACAACACCATTGAACCACGGACTTATAAGATATCGGTGCATTGAACACAATAATATTATACCTGATTCGATATTAAAATATATTGTAAAATATGTAAACGATCATGCGACGACGCACGTCCCATAAAAGGCGAAACGAGCGAAGAAAATCGTGTTCAAAGGTTTCGATAGTAACACATTATGAAACAATATGCCTATATTACAGCTGCAGTACATATTACAGATATATCGACAATAGAAGACGTAAACAAAAAATAAAAAATATATTATGTTAGGTAGGTACCTACCAATAAATTATTATATTGATATTGCACACGTATTACGTATAGGTGTATAATACATATAGCCTATATAGGTAACTAACCACGTATTAATGCAATGGTATAAATAATATTATATGGTTGCCCATAATTTACATAAAATCGTGCTATAATGTAACGTGTAGTCTGTGAGTGTGATCCACCCCCCTTCCCCGAATCTTCGTTTAATAATATAATAAAAGTGCCGCTCTATCTGGACATTTGACACAACCGATTATAATTTATATATATACGTATCACTTATGTACGAATTTCTTGACTTGTAAGTTTTAAGTTTGCTTTTTTTCTCGTATTTATAGTTACCATCGAATATAATATAATATTATAGTTGTATGATACGCACATTTAAGTCGTTCGTATGATACTGGAAACGTGTTAGTAAAATATATAAGTGAATCGGGATAACGCATTAACTTTAACGATTGATGATGAAACAAAAAAAATTAAACCTAGTTTTAAACATCGATATTCGATGGCGATCATAAAAATGATGCTCGTTAAAATATCAGTCAAGAAATATCAATAGCCGATTTGAACGAAACCTACATACAGTATACATATATGAATTATAATATATATTATTTTATTATGCTAATACTATATTATGCATATTGTGTATTTGTGTATCGGTACATGTGCCAATGTTAGATAAACAGTCAACTAAAAAAGAAAATCCGTTAACTATATCGACGGAAACCTCTATCGTCTGTAACATTATGTATATTATGATATATCGCGACAGAGACAAAAAATAAATAACTGTCACACGTATATTATAATATTAAGATGGTTAATGGAGTCCGTTTCGTTGGAATATAATATTCATGAAGTGGGTAGATTACGATTACGTATTTTTTCATACACCTTTTAGGCGCTGGATCAAAGAAAACTCATTTTTTTCTTTTTGATAAAAAAAAAATGTACACGAACGAGCTAAAAATGTGCAATGCAATGTTGTCAATTTCAGCAAAAAAGCTAAAATAAGAATATACTTACTTATTAAACCGATTTCCAATGTATTATGTTATATTATAATTATAGTGCGATTATGACTATACAGTATATATTTAATATTATATATTGTGTTCGGAAGATTTAAACTTTAATGACAGTATTAAATGAGCGATTGCTAAATCTTCCGAGTTCCTGAAAATAGAGTTTGTATATAACATAATATAATATGACCATATTATGGGCATAAACCAAAACTATAATAATATACAAGTATTATGTTATATTGTACATAGGTAATAATAAATAAAAATTTATTGCAAATATATACATATATATATATATATAAGCGTTCTACAAATCGAATCATCGAATACTGCGAGTACACATTTTATTTATAGATATAACCTACGATTGATTTTATTTATTTATTTTTATACATCCATCTCATATTGTCATATTGTAATATTTTAGATGATTTTTTCCGAGATATATAAATATTATCATATAATAAAAAATGAAATCCTAGAGAGGAATTCACAAAATGAAGTCAAGTCTACGGTACACATAGGATACAAAAGACACGGGTATAAGATGGATATATAAACGTAAACACAAATGGGGGGGACTCGCTCACACGCTCACGACTCGCGTGTCAAAAGAGCTCGACGACAAATCTGCGCGAAACGTACGATCGATTCGTCGCGCGTGTCTATATCTGCGACCGCTTACGCCCCGCGGGTCCAGGTGCACCTCCCCTGTTCATCGTATAATATATTATTTTATACTTATATATTATATTGTACACATACCCATATAGAGCGCGTATAATCCGTCGGCGGCACAGAAGAATGACTATATACTACGATCACAATCGGTAATCAGTTATTTATTACACTTAGGTTAAGTTAACTAAGCCTTAAACCGCCGCCGGAGCGGATCTAGACAATGCGCCGCAGCTTCGTAGTTTGTGTGTGTGTGTGTGGGGGGGGGGGGGGATTGGTATAGATCCCCACAGAGCTTTTTTGTTATATTATAATGTGATGTATCAACCGCGGTATATAGATGTCCATAAAAACATAAACCTTGAAGTCGAAGAAGTAATATTAACGAGCTATCAAAAAACTTCAAAAATTAGATCTCGTTTTATAAATTGCCTATGCTTATGGATTACTAATTAGTAATTATTATGTGGTATGTTCAAAAAAATATATAGATCTACTAGGAAGATTCTCCTCTCTAGGCTGTGGAGCCTCAAAAATATACACCAATAACAATCACATATAATAATATAAATGAAATAAATGTAAACTTATGAACACTAAAAGCATAAAATATATTTATAGTATAAGGTATTTATTTGTATAGGCTATAATGACCTAGAAAATGACTTTATTTCTAATAAAAATTTTTAATGATTAGGTATTTAGGAAGCAATTATAACAGTTCTATTAGTTATTAGGATATATATAAATATATAATATTATACTAAAAGACTAAAAAACCTTAGGTATATAAAACGGACTTTCTGTTCGTTTTTAACTAACTGAAAGTTTTGTTGTAGGAGTATAATAATAGAGGAGCGAACTAGAGTACCTTCAAGCAGTGATCCAAAGCATTAAGATGTAATAATTATTGTAAATTGTTATCAATATAATTTCATATAAATAGTAATTTAATTTCTTAGAAAATAAATCAGAATACAATAAAAAACGAATATAGTACGATACAACAATAAAAACCAATTTACGTTTTCGTCGAATAACACGCGCGCATTACCCTATGGAGGTACGATAATATAAAATATGTAAACTCGAAATATTATATATTCAAAAACATTTTTATTTTTTCGAAAGCAAGTCGCGTACAATGTTATGTATGCATTACACTCGGGACGACGACGACGACGAAAAGGCACATCGATATAGGTGTGGAGGTATAGTTGGCGGCGACGAGGGTATATATTTATTATTATTATTGTACGAATATAATATAAGGGACAGTTGTCGCACAAATAGCACGCACCGTGGAGAGGACTGCCGCTGCCCCGTCGCTGTACCACCCCCTCGGGTCTCCTGCTCGGGGGCTTAATTGGAAGTGCAAACTGCGCAACGAGAGAAAACGTTTAAAAGGGTCGACGACTACGAAATCGGAGTGTGAGAAGAACGAGCCGCCGGCGGTTTATATATATATATATATTATAAGGGAAGACGAGATTACGTCCCGCGCGCGCGTACTGCATAATTGCTTACAAACAGCGAGCGTTGTCCTGCCGCCCCGTCGCTCACTTGCCGAATCCGCGAGTCGTGCCGGCCATAAATAATTCATATCGCGTTATATCCAATGCCGCCTCGTTCTTCGTCCCCTTCGCTTGTTGTAGCGACCGACAGTAATGCGTGGCCAGCAGAATTTTAATGATATGTATATATAATATTATACAGGCTGGTGACCAAAACTTGAATACTATAGGTACGATAATAATAATAATAATATCAGTACAACGCTGTTTATCTAGCTTCCCTTCTGCACTTATTATTTTTTCGTACACTGTTAATGTTAAGCATACCATATTTTTACCATACTATACGATACACCTACTCATATCACTAGATTTAAAAAAAAATTAGTTATTCCCAAGTGGCTCGGAGCGGCGCAGTGGCTGAAATCAATCACACGACGGGATTGAGAGTAAGCAACTACCGTTGCCAATAGTTCTCGGATGGGTGACCACCCGGGTTCGCATAGTGCGCAAAAACCTTGCTACACGCATACACGTGTTCCTAACCGACCGTACCAACCGTCCCAACCCTACCAACCTTACAGGCTAATGACCTCAGTCGTCGAAGGCTTATTCCTAAACAACTTTTGCACAATCGAGAGCATAATATTATGTGTTTAGTATTTATAAGTAATTTCTGTGTAAAATGAAAAATGTATCCTCCAGGATTTTATGATCACAATAGTTTTAAGCAACTATATTGTTATCGATACTACTGTAATTTAATTTGTAAATAAAGTAAATGATAATATAAATAATAGGATAAATTGAACATTATCGATTTTTATTGCACAAATTATATTAATTTGATTTATAAAGTTATTTCTTTAAATGATTCAATAAATGTATTTTTTTGTGTAATATTGTTGTATAGCTGGAAACTGTATTCAATAAATAAATAAGCTGCTAGCTTAAATATTTCAAAGTACGCTGTTATGACACGTACTATTATAATATAAAATAATACAATATATTATTTATATATTATTATAATATATTATTTCCGAACTATTTGTCTTTGTTTTTTTTACCGCATTGGCATTCTATCATACAGAGTATCATTGAACCATTCTTGTACATACTTGCCCGATTTTTTGATTCGTCACATGCTTGAAAAACTGCGATCGCGTGTTCCAAAACTTACTGGAATTATTATGATAGCAATTTGAAGTAATTTATTCACGCGAGGAAAATCCTTTTTTGAATGTGGTATTCCCCAAGGCCCAAGCCTAGTATGTCATTCATAAATGACAATATTAATTGTAGTAATATTAATATTAGTTATTACATATTTATTACCAGGCGAATGTACAATATTTTAAAACATAAAATTATGTTAAAATAATGAATTTCATCAGTAAAAAAACTCAATAACTACTATCAATGTAAATAATGCAAAGTTATGGCTATAGGATTTTTGGGTGCCCTAATTTTGAGTCTAGGGATTTAGATGGGGATCTAGTATGTATATACTTTACGGCATTTCTTCGGCCTTATCATGTTAACATGTGCACGTTTGTTCGACGGTCTGTATGTCTGCAGCATACCTATAGTACGCGTTGGATGATATTCGTTTTGCTCGTCCGATCGAAAATATTCGTCTTGCAGCGGCGGTAAACCGTCTTTGAAAACACGACTTAACGAGAAACGGGAATACTCAAATATTCAAACACTCGCGTCTCGCTTATATTATTATTTTATCTATATACCAACTGCCGTGGCGCAATGCCTCTTTGTAATAATTAATGTAGTCGGTGTTTTTACACACAATCGTTTGTCGATATAATCCGCGCGTGTGGGGGTAGCGTTGTAAGTAACAACCCTCGGGTGCGAGTCGGATTTCATATACGCGTTAGGGGTAGGTATATTATACACAGTGCAGGAAAGATCTCGTTCAATCGGCGTCGACTTTGCAGAATTCAACCGCCCTATATATATACATATATATGTACGAACGCATAAATTACGTTTATTCGTATTATATTATTATAGGTTCATACCGTGGTAGTTATACCGTTCTACACACACACACACACACACACGCCGTCACCGCCGCCACCCTCAAAAGCGACTGACTTTATATAATATATTATATATATAACGTAATCGATGTAAGCCCAACGGAGACAAATTATTCGAAATATACGCACAGCGTTATGATATAGGTTATATTATATATTATGTAACACTGTATAGCCGTAATACGCCTTTGAAAGTATATATGATAGGTAATCTCTTATAAACATCCCTCTCGAACAACCCCACACGATATTATAACCTTTTACAGGACGTGCAGTTTTAACTGCGTATAGGTGCATAAAGCCATGCAGTGAGCTTCGAGCGTGTACATTATAAAATGTATAAATTAATATGCAGATAGACTAAACGATATATAATATTATTATACCGATAGGTAGGTAGGTATATTATAATATTGTAGCTCTGGGTTCATAGAAAAAATAAATAAATACCATCTTCGTGTCCATTAATTATTATTTATTATTATTATTATCGTCGTTATATTATTATTAAAAAAGTACATAATATTGTATTATTTTATCGGAAAGGAAGTCCAATATTAACAATATTATTATTGTAGTCGTTCACCTTTATTCGCCGGCGGACAATAAGCTATTTTTAAACAGTTTTTAATTTTAATCGTCGACACATTAATTATTCACAACTGCACACCACCGTTCGTCGTATATATTTTCAACAATGAGCCATTGTTCCGACGAATAGACATATACGTATAATATATGTGAATATAAAATATACGTATAGTTTTAGCTTATAACAATAATTATATTATTTTTTATACGAGGTTAATTCGGTCGTCGAATATCAAACGTTTACGCACCGATCGATTATAGTATATTATATTTTACAGTAGTTTTTTTTTAACGTATCATGACAAATCAATTAGTATATATAAGTACCTATTATTATTATTACAGCATAATACTCGACCGAATGCAAAATTAATTTATAATATGTACACGAAATACCAGCCATGCATATTGTATTATGCCAGTTGGGCAAGGGGAATCGCGTTTTCACCGGATTATTATACGTCGCAAGTATAAATCAATCCCTGGAAACCCCAAAAATCGATAGAATACATATACATCGTCAGTTCCGCCACACGAAAGACTTGACACGTTATTCACACACAAACCAACATTTCACATATTTTGTCCTTTTGGGATATTTGGCACAAGTTGTCCGATTTGGAAATAATTATTCATATTACAAACAACATACACGAAGATGAAAAATATTTAGATATAATATATAATATCTCGAAGGGGGAAAAATGTCTCGTCGGCGGGACTTGCGTTTTTCATCGTGAAAATGGGGTTACACATAAACCAGGAGCATAATTATTACTGCAGGGAACAGTATTTTTGGGAAAATATTTGTCTGAAATTACATAATATATCTCGAAGAAGAAAAATTTTTCTAAAGAATGATATAATTTAGGAATGCGGTATACGTCTTATACAGTACAATAGTATACAACACCAAATTATATAATTTTGTGGAAATAATTATCCGTACGCAGGGAACAATCCCAAATATTCCTTTAAATATTTTCCCGATTTATAACCCCCCCCCCCCATCAAGGATTTTATGATTCGCATTTAAATATCGTTGCAAGAAAATACTATTCGTACCATTCCTGAACAATGACATTCTTTGGAAATATTGTCGCTCTCCGAGACATCGTTAAGGGGATCAGCTTTTTCCCGTGAAATACTTATCCCTGCGATTATAATATTATATTGTCCAGGTCAATGCCAAATAACGATTATATGTGTGTGGGTATATATATATATAATATTAATTAAACTGCGAGAATCGGACCTCCGATTGGCGAGCCCGTTCGATTGATTCGTCAAAAACAGCGTCATGCACGCCGTAAGGCTGGTCGGAACCAGACGCGTATAGGTATATAATAAAGGTATAGAACGATCCAAATTCAAACGGCTGTTCAGTATGCCGGCCGGCACTCGCCCCGACGACGAGTCGTTACGTGTGAGCAGTCGGCTTAAAATACGCGAGCGCGGAGATCGTTTTCTCGGTAAACCAATTAACGCGCCGGCCGGACACGACCGGGCCCGTAAAAGGCGCGCAACCGTCACAGCAGCGGCACACGCGACCCGAATGGAAATTGCCGGGCGACGACCACCGCCCGTGCCGTTCGGAGAAAACGGACGTCGTCGGTCGTCCTCGGACCCCGTTTTGGGTAAACGTGTATTTACACCGCTCGTCCGATGTGTATACACCGCGAACGCCGCGACTGCAGTGGTCATTATTGTGCATACAGGGCGCTTCCCGTTTCGGTCGTCGGCGATATGACGACTGTCCGGGACGCGGAGGGTCGTTATGGGCGTAACGTAAATTTTACGGGGAAACGTCTGTTCAAACATTATATTATTGCGTATTTGCAGTACACTGCTGCTGCAAGCCGATCCTGTGCACAACGTGACGAATGGAGATTGTATAATGGCCAATGGATTTGCAACGTCTTAAACTATCCGTTGATTTTGAACTATACACGCCATATTTTTAACACGGTCATTTGGAGGACTGTTCGCAAATATAAAATACAAATTATTTACGATATCATAACGACTGTTTTATTTACCAATGGCAACACGGTGCTTGAACTGAGAACAAATTAGAAGGAGGAAGTGAAAAAGTGTAAAAAAAATGTACCTGAATCTACCTGAATGAATTTTAAACGACATATTGATTAGGATATAATTAGAAGTGGAACGCATAAATATTTATTAAAAATAAAAGAGGCTCCTTCCCCCCACGTAACCAACAATTCAAACCCACAAACAAATCCCTGGGTAAGGCTCTATTTAAATTATAAGATTTAAAAAAATCGGCTTCGAGGTGCACATCTTCGGGTATATGGGGTTACATATGTACCAAATTTAAGAGCCACACGAGTGCAATAGACTTGGTTGTGGATTACTTACATATAGACACCATAGGCGCAATTTGGACAAC
>WHPZ01582459.1:0-16708 GCA_016617965.1 Macrosiphum rosae | reverse complement strand
CAATATATTTTTATATACCTATATAGAAAGCATGTATAAATCACGCCACGGAGAGGTGCGCGTCGTACGTATATACCTATAGATAATAAATTAAATATAGTGTAAAGATTAAAAGTATATTTTTTTCCCGAGGGTGGACGAACGCCATGTCCTATTTCGGCTCCACCTATATAATATATAACATGTAGTTATAACACAGCTCATCATCACAGTCGCTGGCTTTGCACCAGTGTGCATAATTTCATATACCTATATACCAGGCACGTATGCGGTTTTAGCTGGCTCCCTTCGACGGCTTAAAATATGAAAAACACTAGGCATGTAGAATGTAGATACATTATTTTTTTTTGTTTTTTCACGAAGGGTCAAGAGGGGATTATAAACTGTAATCGATATAAATAATTAATATTATGTAACAAATCAAAAGTTATAACATATTAGTAAGTTTTCTTTTAACAATTCTGGGATAGAGAGTTGCTCCCAACGCACCCTGCGTTTGTCACACACGCACACACACATACACACATTTTTAACATGTTGACTCTCTTCATTAAGAGTAAAAATATATTTAATTTTAGGTTTTTTTTTTTAAATTTTTTTTACTGTCTTTTAAAGGTTAAAATATATAGGTAAAACATACGTTTAATAGTTTTTTTAACCGTTTTTGAATATCATCCGAACTATAGTTATAAATGTCCAAAAATGTACACTACGATATACCTATCGCATCATTATATCATATCATATGTATAGTTTATATTAGTATAGTTTGTCAACAAAAATAAAGTATTTAGGCTTTCGACTGTGAAAAATATGTCCGACTTTGGCCGGTCTGATTCTAATTCTGTCAAAATAATTGAGGACAAAACCGTGAACTACGTACATAGTATTACAATAATATACTTTTTACGTCTTAATGTTTGTGTGGCAAGGTTATGCAACGGTTGATATTTTTATCAACCGACGGATGGATTTAGTTGTTATTGTGCTTAACATGCAGCAGCTTAATTAACGCCTTAACAAAATTAAAATAATATTATGTCTCAGTTTATTCTGATTTCTGAATGGCTGAATCGATTTTATAATTGTGGGTGCCTGTGGGCACGTGTCTATTAATATAACTCCTAAGCGAAACAGCGTGACCATACAATTACTGTTTGGAATAAAATAATAATAATTTATTAAGATGACGCCACACCCGCGCATGTGTTGTCTCCGTCTTGCCAACGTCCTGCAACATAGCAAATTTTCGTTCAGTAGATCCGATTTTCTGTAATTATTTTTAATATTATTAGTACTGTATAAGTGTGTTGTGAGAATTTTTATATTTTACATACTCATGAGTCATGAGAAATTTATACATCGGGAAAAACCAACGAGAGAACACGGCTGATAATGTTCTTACTTTTGAATTTGATAATATAGGTCAAAATTCACTTTAATATTTAAGCTAAGAGGTAACAACACAAAATTTATTTGGCTGAACTTGAGTTTGAAATGAATTATTTTTTTGTTAAGGGGCCGTTACAGTTACATTTGTTTTCTCCGTCTTACAAGTGCGTAACATAGCAAATTTTACGCTCAGTAAAACACGTTTATCTCCCGTTAGTTTAAAAATTAGAGCGAATTGACCTCTTATACAATTTAAAGGCAAGATTATTATCTAGACAATGGCATAGGCTTTTTATGATAATTTAATTTTAAAGCGAGTTATGTGTATTTTAAAATTGAAAATTGTTTGTACATCTTAGAGTACTCATAAATCACTTTAAAATTAAAATATAATAAAAAGCCTATGTCATTGTCTAGATAATAATCTTACCTTTAAATTTTATAAGAGGTCAATTCGCTCTAATTTTTAAACTAAAGGGAGATAAACGTGTTTTTCTGAGCTTAAAATTTGCTATCTTACGTACTTGTAAGACGGAGACAACAAATGTCACTGTAGCGTCCTCTTAAGACGGAAACAATTTATGCTGGTGAAGTGTCGGTCCAATGATTTTGTCATGGGGGGGGGGGGTGAAGTTTATTTTTTAACTTGCTCTATTTGATCATTAAAATATAAATTATGGTTATAAGATAAAAATTTAATTTTAAAAATGGTCGTGCAGAGGATCTATCATCGCCCCCATTAACCACCACTGTACAGGTGTATTATATTAATATATATTATACCAAGTTAGTAGTTACTAACAAATTAATAGCTGTCGTTGCGACAGAAAAGTTTTCAATTCAATTAGCTCGGTTCAATTATTGTTTTATACTAATAGCTGTTTACGATAGTGTACCTACATAGGATATAACACTATATTATTGTGATATAATTCACGTGTATAACATTTACCTACGTGTAATAAACACCACAAATCGTAATAAATTTAGAAACTTATAATTATTTTATTTTGAAGAGACAAAATTATAATCACTTTATCTAACGTGTATAATTTTCATATAAATACATTTTGCATGGAAACTAAATAATACTCTACAACGTGAACTGCTGCAGTGTCTGCAGTTGTATAATAATACTAATATAGCATTATGTACCTATGTATGAATCAGATACATCATTACTCGTTCGTCTACATCGTCTGTATTTTCTGTGTTAGGTCCGTAAACATTATTATCTTCACACGGTACATATGGATTTGTGATTCCATCTTCAATAGTAAAAAAGAAAATACAGGAAATTCAATGAATAAACTAATCCAACGGTCGCACTAGTAATAGCTATGTAAAAAAAAAAAAAACCATTAATAGTTAATGTACATAACATACTACATAGTGTGGGTGTTGGATATAGTTTGGGGTTTTCAGAACGGACATCATAAGTGTTGTTAATGGCATTTGTGCTCACGCAATGAGTGCGGCAAGTAAATGACTAACAAACAATTATTTTAGCTTGCATTTAGTGGAAAATGTAATTTCTGTTCTCTAGTATTGTAGGTATTACAGGATTCGAACAGACCAATGTTTCCATCCTTGTAGCAAGGTATTTATTTCATCATTTTCAACTTTGGTACACTGTAATATGGTATCGTGGTATAATATCAGTTTATTGTGAATTTAAGTATCACAGGCGCTAACACACTAGACCCTAGTTAGTTTTTTACTGGTGTATTGTTCTACGGGAACAAACTGCATTTTAGAACAAATAACTATGTATATTAATATTAGCTAACATTTTGCACGCTTTTCACACCATTACATCTGCCAAAACTATCCGGCTTAACCCTATATATTTTTTTAATTAAAATATTATTCAATTTACACTATAGAGGAATCATTGAAAATACCTGAAGGTGGGAATGCATTATTTTTTTGGTAAAAAGTGATTTTAACCTGTCATATAGGTAAATATTTAAACTTTAAATTATTATACATTTCAAATGTAGGACTACCATACCATGTTTTCCATTCACCTATAACAATGGCGTAATACATTTTTAAATTTTCTATAGTGTGCAATATGTACGAGTAAAATATTAACTATTGGTTATAATTATTACTGTGGTACCTGATATGGAAAATATAACACTTTTCTTCACCTAGGTACAAAAAAAAGTCACTTAATCCACTGAATCCATCCCGGGATGTTTATCGATTCTGCAGATTTTGTGTAGACTTCGGTTTTTTTCTGCAGAGCCTTAAATTGAATATTAAATTTGGAACTATAAGCTTGAAAAGTGCAGAATATTGGTTCGTTTTATAATAATGTATAATATGGTGTATGTACTTACTAACCAACATTATTGGTACATTATATTATATTATTATAGTAGGTATACTTATCAGTTATCAGTTATCATTATATTAAATGATTTAAGTAGGTTTTTTTTTGAAAATAAATTATTATATAATTCTTAAATTAAATATTTTCCACACAGATATACTTAAAATTCAGTAGTAACAGCTATTACATCTGAGAGACAAGGTGTATAGTTGAGGCTTATATAAAACAAAAATAATACTTGACCGATTTTGACAATTTCAAAAAATATTTAGATAATAGCTTAAATCTATTATTTATGGTGGCTTCTGGCCGCTATTAATAATATTTAAATCAAAATCGCGTATTTATTTATTTCTGTTTGCAATTATTGGTTACGTGAGAGAAAAAAAAGTAACACATCCAACTATCTGAGTTTAATTATTTATTCTTGGACCACGCAGGGTAATACAGCTAGTAACAATGCAAAGTATTGGTGTAGTTTTTATAGTTACTAAAACCGATAAATAACTTGTTCTCAAATCTCAGAGCTTTCCTGATATCACAAACTGTTACTTGTTAGACATTTTTAAAAATGTATTCAAGGTAGCTAGAAAGTTACCAGAAAAACGACTTGATAGAGTGATCGACCATAGTGTTACGTCTTGTTTTAAGTTTTTCATAATGCGTTGAAAAAATTTATAATAAATTAATAAAAATGTCTTGATGACCGCTTTATGATGACAGATGTGCACAGTGCACGCACTCTAATGATAATTTAGTACGGACATAACTATACGTGGTTCATATTTCCATAGCAATCTAATTGGGAAAAGAGGACGCCGGTCATCCGTTTGAAGGTCACATGTTTGAAAATCATAGAATGAAAATGCATACTCTTGAAAAATGATCCGTTTTTTTTTATTTTTTGTGATATCTCTAGGAATAATTGCGCACAATTGGCAGATTTCATGCACGATATTTTCAAACAGAATTCAAAAATTCCAATAATTAAAGGGACCATGGAAAGGGATTCGTGCAATGTGTCCCATATAATGTCAATTTTATAAAAAAATACATTAATAAGTATTATTGTATTAATTATTGCAAGACTAAAATGTAAATATACCATGTATTTGTTAAATAGTTATTAAAATGTTCTATACAATATAGCTACATTGCAATTTTTCCATTTATTTTTTATAGAGAGGTCGATCGGTGGTGGATGGAGGGAAACAAAATAAAAGAACGTAGACGAGAGAGAGCCCAAAGGAAATATAGTATAGTTTTCCACATCGCCATATCCACCCCTCAGTGCTTGTGAGATTTATGAACCACAACGTGTGCTCAAAAAACTTGTGGTGGTGATACTGCGAGCACTCGTCGTCGTATATTATACTTACACTTGATATAGTATTATATTATTCCGAATAAATTATACGAAGGTCATACCCGAGGGGGGCTAACGGGCTTTTAAGCCATCCCCCCCAAAATGGTTGGCCCCTAACATTTTGATAATTTTATTGTTAATTTTATTAGGTATCGACTTTAAAATTCAAGGCTTGAAGTCGAACCATTTTTTTCCGATTTCTACTGTGGTCTCGGATATCGGTATTTATTTTTACTGATTTCGGTTTTGAATTTGGGTATACATTTTTCTGATTTCAATTTCGGTTTTGATTACTGGTGTTGATTTTTTTCGAATTCGTTTTCAGTTTCGACATCGATTCGTTTTTTAACGGATTTAACCGGTATTCAAAATCACCAATCGGTATCCAATATCTGTTTCAATCCCTGCATCATTATTATATTATTATAAAGAGTTTAAATAAATTATGATTTAAAAAAAATATCATATATCAAAATCGAAACAAAATAATTGAGTCAATGTTTGTGCACTAGCTTTCGGATTTCTGTAGGTGCATAATATATTATTTAAAAACAAAAACTATTAATATCTTAAAATAATAATATTATTTATCCCCCCTCCCCCCAAAAAAAAAATCCTAGGTGCGCCCTCGTATTATATACGCCACGCGGTCTTAACGTTCGCACGCACCGAATATAATATTAATGCACCTAATATAATATTTATGTATAATAATATGTACCTACATTATTATAATATTATACAAACTCGGTCGTTTTTTTTTCTTTCGCCGGTGCTGCCACCGCCGCCGCCGCCGCCGGTCCTTCGCTAATGAACCCATTAAAAAATAACAAAAAATAAATAATTTCTCCGTCGACGAAAACGTCTTTGCGTGTCCGCGGGTTTTCACGAGGCCGCGCAGCCTCGGCGGCGACTTACTCGTATTATCATCATCGTACAGTTATTATATTATTATTATTATTAGATATATATATATATATATACCTTATACCTAGATATATATATGTACAGAGCGCGAGCGTAGAGAACCGCGTGTCAGCGCGAAACATGATTAATTGACTCGGCGCGGTGTGTGCGTGTGTAGTACGATTATTTCTTTTCGTAAATTAACGAGCATCGCCGCCGCCGCCGCCGCACGCCACTCTTCTGTTGTGCGTATAGGTAATTTTACACTATATAATAATATAATATGTGCTGCACTTATCAATTATATCCCCCGAGCGTTTGACACGTATAAATATATTACTTATATTATACTTGAGGCGCGCGTACGTCGGAAGGTATATATACGCACCGACGACGGTCGATATATTATATATTATACACAATGTAATAATATAACATATAATATAATATTAAGTTCATATTATATATTTATATATGGGGCAAGTAACGCGTAAGTATTTAGTATATTATTATAATATTATACAAACACGCGTTAAATTATATGCTGCACATATCGGTCGGCACTCTGTACACGAGCGAAACGCATTCCGCACGCACTCCACGAAGACTAAAATAATAACAATAATGATATAATAATATAATATATATTTACTATAAAACATATTATTATATGTGTGTGTGTGCCTTGGGTAAGTCGTCATCGTCATACATAATATGTAAATAGGTAGGTACCGCAGCAGTGTCTGTTTGGAAATCTACCGATAGGTACACTGTACACAATATTATTTTAAATTTCTTCATTGCATATTATATTATCATTGTTATTTGGTGAGTTGCTGTGCAAAACAGGCACCGGTCTTGGTCATCATCACGATTCGGGAAATATTAATATACATTATACATTATACCTATCCGTGCAATTATAATATTATTAGGGTACGCGAGTTAGCTATAGTCAAGTTTCAGGCGCAAAACTGCAGCAGGTACGCACTGTGTATACTTATCGGTGTTCTTTAGCGTTAGTGTTTATGCTATACACCGAAAAACCCTTATAAATAATACCTAGACAAAAAAAAAATGAACGTGGTTAGTACTTACTATACACACACTAGTGTGTATAGTTTACACTGTATATGTCTATGCTTTCGCGACTTCGCTAGGCACAAATCCCCATACAAGCTGGTCGCTATAACAGGTATAGTAATACAATATGTTAGGTATCTATCATTCTACCCCATAAACATGTCTGTTATAGCTTATAAGGGAATGCAAACGGTCTGTTTTTAAGTTTTTAAATGTATCAGGCTTTTCAGTCACATATATCATTATGGTTTCGGCCTCAATACGATGAGGGATTATAGTATACAATATTGTATACAACAGTCGAATCGCGATAACTCGAAAAACTTGATTACTCGATTTTTTTTTATTCCCCTTACAGTTTAAATTATATAGGTTAAACTCGAATTAGGTATCTCGAAGCGATTTTTTCCCTTCAACTTCGAGTTATCGTTACTCGGCTGTATTATTATACGAGTACATGTGTTATTCAAGTACCTATAAGTGGTTAGTATCTATATGATTTCACTACTTCGAGGGACAAAATCGTTAAATTTTTGGGGGGACTTGGAGGGGCTTATTCCCTCCAATATTAAAACTAGCCATTCCAAAATATGTATTTTAATTGAAGTATTAAATCCTTTATTATCGTTATCTAATCCATCTACATAATTCAGTAAACGTTGTTTGAAGAAATTATTTTCTCAAGTTAAAACAACGGTTCATTATTTCAGTGTTTTCCTCGTTATAGTAGGTACCTATAGTTTATAGATATCGGATCCACCCGTAGGATATATAATATTGTCGTGTTCGCTGTCCGACCGATAAGTCATTATATGACCAGATAGTAGCAGACGAGAGTTGCCAGTTAACTATAGTTAATAGTTTAATGACCAAAATGGTCGTGGAAAATTATGCCAGTCCAAAGTTCCGTTATTAAATTCTGTTGGTTATAATGTCAATAATGACGCCCTTTGAGGGTTCGGCATTTCAGGAAAAAAATTTTTTTTTGCTGCAGCGGTCAATCCGTGATCTCTTGGATCCGCTGAGCCCCGCATGCCGAACACCGTAGCGTGGCTTACTTCGGCCGACATCGAGTACGTCTCGAAGCAAGTTTTGATCGAAACTTCCGAGTTTGAAAACAGCCGAACTAAACCCCACGTGTAGACAGCAGTGCACGTCAGTTTGCTGCAGTAGCCGGTAATCCGCAGGTGTGATGGGACAGACACGGTAACCACCGTGGCAGGCCCATCGTTAGATAATGTATATATTATATAAAAGCGAACATCATATATTGCCGCTCTTCTTTGCCCATATTTATTTAATTTTTCCACCTTCGATTCCGTTAAAACTGCCCACACTAAAGCGACGCATGACTCGCTTGTGCCCTAGCGACTGATCTGCGTCACGGATAAACCCAAACGCTGCTCTATGTGGAAACGAACTAATCGATTCGTCCGACGCTATTATTTTGTTGCGTTTGATATGGGTATTAAAAAAAAAAATGGATCTTTCTCAAAGACCCTACCGAATCGGGTTGCAGCCGTCTGAAAGCCACTTGAAAAAAATTATGCCTAGATGACAAGATTGTTATACCTATTGCAAATCTTATTATGATTTACACAAATAAATGTTTTGGTATGTTAGGCACCTATTTAATTGGTGTTTGTTTGGTTATAATTATTAATATGTCAACACGTCAATGAAAAATTAATTTAGGAGCTAGTGAAAACTGTGACCACATTGTATACAGGTGTATACTTTGGATTTTTTTTTTTTTTGTTACCGGTTTAAAAACTCTTTTTTGTCAACATAAGAAAAAAAACTAAAAAAAACCAAAAAAGATAAATGTCTATAAAAAAATTCAAAAAGTTTGAAAATATTTTGAAAAATTTTATCGTTACAGGTAATACCAACATAAACATTTGGTGGAAATACCAAGTACTCACGGTTATTCGTTTTTGAGTTACACTAGGTTCTATATATGATACAGTATCTATATCCTTCAACAGTTCAATTTAATTTTAAAATTGAAAACTGTTTGTACATCTTAAAATACTCATAACTCGCTCTAAAATTAAGTTATAATAAAAAGCCTATGTCATTGTCTAGATAATAATCTTACCTTTAAATTTCATAAGAGGTCTATTCGCTCTAATTTTTAAATTAACGGGAGATAAACATGTTTTGCTGAGCGTAAAATTTTCTATCTTACGCACTTGTAAGACGGAGACAACAAATGTCACTGTAACGTCCCCTTAAGGAATAAGGGTAATGTAAATGGTCCGTTTTTAATAAGTGCGATGTAAGCAATATTAGCTTTTACACTTGCTGCGTAACATGGGTGTTATATTAAAAGCCCAAACGATAAGGAATTTGTACATTTAATGTGTTTGCACTTTCTATTATTTATCAACAATATTTTTCAAAAACAAATGTTCTTTGATTGGAACAACCACTAAACAAAAAAATAAAAAAAATACGTCAGTAAAAAAACTTATCATTTGTAAATATTGTGACCTTTCGGAGTTGCAGCTTTGCATAACTTTATAATATATAAAACTATATAATTAAATGATATTGTTGTATACCAAACTATTTAATTGTATATAGAAATAAATAATTCTTCTATACACGCTATACGTCACAAACTCACAAATAAATTAAAATCTATTAAAATATAAAAATACCCACATGTAATATTTAAAAGTAGGTAGTAGGTAATAGTAAAAAAATTGATCTATGATTAATGCAATGTTTTAAATAAAGTCTTTTAAACAAAACTTGCTTAAGTTTAAAGTTATTCGTTATTGTAGTAATCAACCATAAATAAAATAATAAGTAAATACCTAACTATTGGGTTTTGTCATAATTTTTGCCTTCAATCTTAAACATCTAATTATTCAGATGTAGTCATAATAAACTCAACCCTGCGATAACAGTTAGGTAATAAAAAGGTCAATTGCAAATTCGGCTCTGATGATTGTTGCCGATAAATGGTGTATGGTAATAACACGACTCCGTTTTACCTGTAGGCAACAAATAATGTATCTTATCAATGATCGTAAAAAAGTCAATAGTTTCCGGGAGTCAAGCTTAAAAAGTACAAAAATAGTGAATTAATGAATAATCTTGTTGAAAATACGCATGGTCACGACTGCTAATAATAGGCAAAGGTACTATTTAAAATTATAATACTCTACTAATTTAAAATACTTATACATTTTTTTGAACATTATTATAATGGGTATACATAATATCTAATTATGAATTTTCATAAATAACTACACCAAAATGAAAATAATAAATAACTGCTCGTCGCCAAAGTCCTTAGCAGGATTGGTATGGACCAGTTACGCCAAAAACAAAATTTGTAGGGATATGAAAATAAAAACTTATATAATGATAACTTGAGTGACTGGTTAAATATTTTTTGTTTTCGAAAAAAAACTTTTGAATATTTTAAAATATTGATAGCTAATTATAGCAGTCAATATTCTACAACAAATGTTGGTAAATTTATCAACGTCATTATATCCATATCCTTTACAGATAGGAATTTGAGTGATATCTGTAGACTGTTTAATGTTTTCACTATCGGGCTAATCGGTTCGTTGTACTATATCACAATCCTGTTTGGTATAAAATAGGGTTACACAATATTTTGAATATTATGATACTTTTATATTAGTGTATAATTGTGATTTATTTTTATTATATTTATAATAAGTGTTCATTATTATATAATATATTTTTTTGTTTTATTTATATAAAGTAACTACGTTTTGTACAATCGATTTACGGATTAAACACCGGGAATCGCTCCTACCTCATTTTGCCACTTGGTATATAAATATATCCCCAACCATCCTACCACAACTCTAATCACCCTAGGAAATGCATGACATCGTTCTCCCGTCTCCGAATCGGCCACACCTTACTTCCCTCTCATTCCTTTAATTTTCATTGAATTAATCCCCCATCTGCACATTCAACCACATGTCCACATCCCTATGATGTTTGATATTACCCATATTATCTTCAACTGCCTTAAATTATTATCACCACAACGCGTCCACCTTTGTCCCTATTTAAATCCTCCAACTTAATTGTATACTTCGTCATCCAAAATATATTCTCATTTCAACCAAAAAACATTATACTTTTCATATTATCTATCTCTAACCATATACTACAGTCTATATACAATGTAGTTTTTCTTCCTTGTTGTACATAATTTATATTTTCCAAATTAATTTTAACCCAATGTTGTAACTGTCGAGACTAATATTGACATACAAATTTTAAATAAAAAAAAGATTTAAAAAGTTGAGCCACTAAAGTTGTACCTACTAAATATAATTAAGCACAATAAGTATAATAATATTTTTACATACCTACGTGTTTTAAATTTAAATGACCCCATTCCCATATTGAGCTATTATTTAGCGCAATATTGGTCTATCAAAACTGAAAAATATCGAGCGCAACCGGTGTGATATACTCTGTTGACTTTAAATGTTGTGTGAGCAAACGGTATACGAAAAGATGATTTTAAGAGAAATTGGTTAACTCCCCGGAGCCTTAATTGAACCTAGTTTATAATTGAATATAGAAATAATTCGAACCCAATTAAAATAATATAGACATTATGTTATATTGTAGACAGTAGTATGTACTACACCTATTTATAGTTTAAAAATCTCGGGCCCTAGAGTTGACCGAACCAAATTGTATTATAACGTGTAAATTTGGTACCGCAGGAGTTAACAATCACTTTTTTCTTGTGGAGGAGGGGCTAGAGGGCTATATCCAAGCCCGTCGAAGGTATGCAACTATATGGAGATGAAAAACGTTTTTATTTCTTTTAAAGGGCCAGTTGCCCTCGTCTGTATGTAGGTAGGTATAGGCACGCATTACAACATAGTGCAACGTGATGAGTCAGCTTGACGAGCGGTCGCGCTATACGCACAATAGAAGACGTGTATAATATTATTATAATATAATACAGTGTACAATGTAAGACTCGGTTGGGTCGTTCACGCGATGATGATTATTATTGTTTCGAAACGTCAAAAGAGTACCTAAGGTTTTCAACAAAAAAAAAACTTCTTGTCAACTCGTCAAAAATGAAAAAATAAATAAAAATAAAAACGAATCCGGTACGACAAACGCGGGGGTATAAGGCTCGTGGTGAGATACGGAACGCTCGTCGCAACCGTACATTATAGTCTCTCGAGGGATAATTTTGAATATTATTTTTGTTGAAAATATGTGTCGTCCCGACTTGACTGACGATCCGTCCACGCGTGGTAATTGCATGCTGACGTCGACGACAGACCGTGAAATCGACTGACCCACGAAAATATGATATTGTATAATACTCGTGCGCACCCCTCGCCAACGCTTTATGATCCCTGGAAACATCTTCATAATGTTATTTTGTGTACCAGATAAGTAACGCGTGTATTATCATTTATTGTAAGCAAATGCGAAGATCGGGAGTGAGAGCTTACGGAGCCGCTTCCAAAAATTCTCAACTCCCTCCTAATTTCTTTTTTTTTTAATTTTCACAGTTGACGAGTTGTATATTGTTGTACGCCTTTACGGATTGTAATATTACAGTAGGCCGACTTTTTATTATTATAATAGAGCTAGACACTGTTCTAGGAGATAGCATATTTTCTGTATAGTTACATGTGGTTTTATACTATGAGTCTATCCAGATATTTTTCTTCACGCAAAGAGTTCATATTATTTAAAATTCAGTATTATTATTGCATATTTGACAATTTTACTTATAGAAGTGCCTAATTGGATAATTTTTAGAAATAAGTACACATCTCTTACTTATTTTGTGCTATAAACCTTTAATTGTTTACACAATCATTTTGGAATAGTAATAATTTGATTTATTTTCTAATATTATATGGTTAAAAAAAAATATGAAGATTATTATAGTCGCATTATACCGAACGATTATTATAATAATATAACTTTCGGGGAGATAATAATATGGAATAAATGTCGATAATTTACTGTAAGTACTATACATTATTTATTAATTATTTATATAAATATGTAAAACTACATATTATTTTATAGCTTGTTATCTATAATTAACAATAGACGGTCAAAAATTGAAAAACGAGTGAACAGGAATACAGACGGTTCGTCGTCATCTGGAACGAGAGACAGTGATACTGCGCAGGGTACGCATAAATCGTACGTGCTCCATAATAATAATATATAATACAATAATATCATACCCAACGATATAATATATTATACCTAATAACGATTCCTATCGACGTACGCAATACTACAATATAACTATATATTTTGTAATAATAATATAAATCTTGACGTCGGCAGCCGCGGTATATAGCTTGATAAGTCCGACGGGAGCGTATATTATTCCGATTCCACGTAATTCCGTGTAAATGTCCACCTTTTGCCGGTATAGATCGGTTATATTATTATGTACCCATATACCCCCCATTGTACGTTTTCGGGACACGCATATAATAACGCTCACGTTATTATATCGGTTACGACAACGCTCCCATAATATAATATTATAATAAAATATATTATATAATACGCACCTATGTCGGCGGTCATTGTGCGGCCATCACGTCGTCGTCGTCCCTGTTGGATGTAATATGTACACCGCGCTCACATTATGCGTGTTATGTATAGTACATTTTTGAGTTTTACGGTTTATATATTTTTTTTTTCGCTAACAATATCGTCTCGCCCTCTACTCTCGCCGACGCACCTGCTTCGCATATACGCACCTAAGATTTACAATATATATATATATCATATCTGTATGGCGTCATATTGTGCGTTCGATATAGCACCTGTACAGTGCCTACATAATATATCGTATATTTGTATATTATATTATTATATACGTAGGTCGACTCGCAGGATACCCCGCGCGCGCTACGATGCTGGAGACTCGGGTGCCTCGTCGAAAATAATATAATACGTATAATATTATGTACCTATGTGCGAGAAATGCCGTCGCGGATTTCGAAAGGAATGTTTTTTTTTTACGCTTTTAAATCCCGTCCCGAATGGATTTACCGCGTTTTAGGTGCGCAGACACACTGCCGCACGCGCCCTAGTCCGTTTAACGCGTTATAATAATAATATTATACTGTAGGCATTATCGTCACATTATAATATTATATACGTTTATTATTTCGTGTGTGCGCACGTATTTTCGTCAATAATATTATAATGTATGACGACTAGCCCGCTTGTTTGCAGCGTGTTATTAAATATAGTGAGGAGTGCTAAATTCGTCGCGGACGGGGAAAAAGCATGACCGATGTGCGGTCGTTACGGGACTTTGCGCGCGGGGACACGACTATTATAATAATACACTATGTATATTGTATTCGGTACTTGAATCGGAAAATTATAAATTAGAAGGACGTCGCAGAAGTGTAAAACAAAGGTACGTACTCGAAGATTAAAGTAATGAAATTATGTCTCATTGATTGGGATATAATTAAAAGTCTATGGATATAGGTACGCTAAAATATTTTGCGGGTTGTGGACGCGTTGTTATGTATCTGTATGTTGGTACAGTGCAGTTGCGTAATTAAGGGGGAATTTGGGCGTCCATCCCCCCCACATGGATTTTTTTTAAAACGGCAGACCTTATTTAAGCACTTATTTAACTATAAATATTTTATTATATTTTATAGGTAGTGGGTACTATGTAGTATATTATTGTGTATGGAAATGATACATAAAAACCCGAGTCCCCTATGCTATAGCTGTACAGTGTACGCCTATAACTAAGAAAATATTACTCCTTAAAAAATACTAATCACTATTGGACAAATAGAACTATTGAACAAATATTGAACTACAGCATAACAGTGTAGCTTAGCTACCAAACGATTTTTGGAAATTTTTTTCGGATTTATAGGTTATTGAACAATGATGCAATCAGAATTTGTCGGTCAGACTTAGTTTCAAAGTTATAACATTTTAAGTTTTAATGTTATTTTGAGTATTTTACGTCTACGCAGATTTTCCACAAAGCTAAATAACTCTATTAAAAGTATGTAATTGTTTATCATGCATTTATACGTGTACTTATACATAATACAGATCACAATGGTTGTACCGAGAAGTTTTTTTTACACAAAATTACCCCCCCCCTACAAAAATGACAAAATAATTAATTAACTCCACTGGTACAATACCTACACGGGTAATGGGTTAAGTAAAGTATTTAGTTTACATTTGGTATAGGTTGTAGACATGTAGTCGTTTCCTACGACCGCCGGCTCCGGCAGTATTATATTCATATAATTTTATTAAAGATGGCCGATACAATTTTTCCTATATCCTGCAATATTCTGATTTAAATCATGTAGGTTGTTACATATCAAAATCATAATTTAATTTACACGTTTTATTTTTATTTTAAGTTCCTATAAAATAGTGATATAGGTAATATAAAAATTACTACATACAGTGATATTAAAATATTTTATTTTTATTCATACTTCAAGTAACGATCTCAGAGTTCCGTACAACATAAAATTATCGGAATGTAGTTCAAATATTGAACAGATCCAAACATTTGAAGCAATAATAATTTCATTATTCCAGTTCCACCCCTAAATGTCGCTTTAAAAACAGCTATAAAAACTCATTAATAATACATTATATACACTTCTTGAGGACTCAATTGTCCCGCAATAACAATAATGGAATGGAAGTATGTATTAGATCAATAATGAGTTAGTTTAGATTCTTATACCGTAATATTATTAATAAAAAAAAAATTTTGATTTATAATAAATCGTTTTAATAAAATACATTATACATTAATATATACAAATTAATATCCATTGTGGCCGTTTGTAATAAGGTAGATAACCTAATGTGAAATTTGAGCCGAGGACCTTTTAAGACCAAATTATATAGACATTTGAAGCATATTAATCAAAAAACCAAAAATAATATAAAGAATAGATGTTTTTGTTGTTGTTAAAGTAGGTAGGTAGGTATACTATTGTATTGAATTAATGTACGGTTCAATAGTTTACGAATACCTTGAGTATATGAAAAGAACAATATCCGATACAAAAAAAAAAAATACAATACATATTTCGGAATCTTTGGACTGGAAAATATAATCTGATAAAGTTAATTTTTGGTGGACTTCCGGTAAATATTAGTTTTTGAAAATACTCTATACCCAGCTTATGACCAATAGGTACCTACACAGTAATCACTAAGCACGTAGGTATAATAAATTGTTTAGAAAATCAAGATTTATAATTATATTAAGTAACTAGTTGATCCCGTGCACTTCGTTGCCCTTAACAATTTGTGATAAACTTGGCCTTCTATTTTAAAAGTGGGCATAAAATTTTGTTCTCTAATTTATTTCGCGCCAAACGAAGTCATTTGAAATAGGCTATTGTACCTACGTATGTTGGTTAGAAAATGTCTACTATGTAAATTATTATTTGTCAAAATAATCGGTCTCTGGTCCAAATCAAATTGGCTCTGGTGGCTCCTGAATATTGGGGAGACTGACTTTTCCAGAAGCACAGCACAAACCATTAGGTTCATCGGCCCATTTTTTGGCAGAACATTTAGAG
>WHPZ01582458.1:0-18857 GCA_016617965.1 Macrosiphum rosae | reverse complement strand
CTTATTGCACTAGGTACATTATTGTATACATTTTTAATAAAAAATATATAATTATATTATATTATTTTGTAAACTTTGGTTAATCATTATCTTCTATTAAAAAATTCGTTGATATAATATTGAAAATAAAAAAGATTATTAATGATGGACATTACAATTTAACGTAATATTATAGAACTCATTGAGTTAATCGAACTCTCTTAAAGAGTTGTATTAGCCAATTTAAACTTTGTTAATTTATATTATCTGATTTTACAAAATTCTAAATTTATATCGAATAATTTCAGAAATATTTTTTAGAACAAAAATAATAATTTAATCCTATAGTTACATTGTTTTGAATCCATTTTAATTGTTATGATATTTTTTCTCGGCATATTCACATTTAATCTGAGGACGACGATCACGATTAGTTTGTCACAGAACTGACGTTTTGTATATACAGCAAGAACCCCCATGATGGTAGGTACATCTAACATTGTAGATAAGGAGAGAAAAAACCGAAATTTAACAACGGTGCGTTTCACTGTCAGAAAACATTGTAGGAGTGAAATCCTTTACAAAAGCAATCACACACGATACAACGTTCAAAAAAAAAAATATGTTCAATATTTACAACAAACGTATAAATTTGTCCTATTTTGGGCAAAACAACTGGAGCTAACAAGAGTTTTTATGCAGCTGAAGACAAAATGTCAAAAGAATTTATTTAAATACAAATAATAATTAATAGTGAAGATAATATTGTGTGTATAGAGAATAATCATATTATGTTTTGGTTTATTTGTAAATTATATATTACCTATATAATAATATGAATAATATACGTTTAGGTACCTACATCATTAATATTATTAGGTACATGTACTTTTTGATATTTTAAATCCTGGATAATTATGGTGGAGTTATAAAACTAAGTAATTTTAAACAAGGATGATCCATTTTTACACACAGAAATAATGATGATGTCAGAGTAGCCAATACCAAATACAGTTAGGAAATACAAATATCTGTAGATTAAAATAAAACGTTGAAGTCATAGAACAATAATTAAAAACATCTTTGTGTTATTTTTTTGCAAAAATAAATCACGCGTATTGCAATTTACAACACAAATATCTCCTCTTCTTACAGTAAGTTACGTTAAAAGTGTTATTATTTTTTTTTTTTAATTCACTGTTTCTGACTTCTGTTTATCAACTATTTAATATGTCCGTCGTGTTTATTGGTTCAGCTCACTAACAAAGATAAATCCACGATTCACGAGTTAAGCTGCTTCCACGGGTTATTGGAAATACATTTTGTACACGCTTACGCATCGGTAATATTGTTATTTTGTTAGGTACTTGAAACGATTTTGTAAGCCTATATACAAGAGAGTGAATTTCGAATTAAATTCTATCAAAGGCTTTCGTAGGTCAAATTAATTATTCTAGGTGTTGCAGTGTAAAATATTGTACTACAATGATCGGAAGATGGGAGACGCATTAAGTGATATAATTATTATAATATTGTGATGAATTGAAACTGAATGTTCGTCAATATTTTAAATGCTAATAATAGAGAAAAATCAATAGTTTCAAGAAGCCATAATTGAATTACACAAGGTATAATGTGGTTTAGAGTAGAGCTCAATAAAAAGTTATTAATTATTATTAATACAATAAACGTGATATTTTATAATAATATAATAATACTGTTAAAAATTTGTGCGTTTCTATATCTCAAACAAAATCAGACTGTTATCGAACTGGATTCTCGTTAACTTCCAGAATTATTCCAGCTGTAATTTATGAAAAAAAAACACACAAACACACATTTTTTGAACAATTCCAACTTCGAAAGATGCATCGTGAAGTGAAAAAGGTCAACCGAAATGTATTCTCTGACCCAGTAAATCGTTTTTGAAAATATATATACTGCGCACTCGAAGCAAATATCTATATAATATATAATATTATTATTTATTATATATAGATACCTATACTATAATGTATAAGTGAACGTCATCATCGCAGTTACATTTTTTTATGCGCATTTTATACGATATACGTGCACGTTCTAGATAGTGGAAAAATTGCGCGTTACGATGGAAGCAGTAAAGTAGAACATGGATGCGACAAACTGGTCGTATTCTGTATATTATATTATATTTTATTATATATTATTAAACAGTGTGGTGTGTCTGACCACGTGGTGTTGTTCCGACTTCCGTTGACGATCGCGACCAAATTTGGTCCGAGTAACCGTTGATTCCGCGCAATAATAATAATTTGTATGATAACCGTCCGTTTTCATGTTATATTTTGGTGTTCTATAGTATATAAGTGTGCCCATACAAAACATAGCATGTAATATATAAGTTCCTACCGAATTCCCCCATTATAAGTAAATTCCTTTATGACCAAAAGACAAAAGTACACAATGTTTGGACAACTAATTTTGTTATATTCAGTACAGATGGTTAAAAATTGGATTGAATATGTTTTTCGTAAAACATCAAAACTAAACATTTTAACCCCACCAATAACATTTCAGTCTTGAGTCTAAATAAAGTGAGAAAGAAATTATTTCAGTTATCGACATTTTGTCAATTTCATATATGAATACAATTTTGGGTTTGTGAAATAACTTAATTGTTTTATTCTAACAGAAACTTATATAACATAATGGTGTATTTTATTCGTTTTTCTATAGGAACTTAAGTTAGAGTTATTTTTACCTGACATGTTTCGTGTGGGAAAATAATATTATATTAGCCCTATATTTGACGACATAGATTTTCGCAAAAACATAAAAAATAAATTATTACAGAGCGGAAAGGTGACGAGACCCGACGAACGTCGTGTGCACGCGGTCATGGCGACCACAGACCCGCTGTGGCTCGATTCGGAATATTGATACGAGTGATAGACGTGTGTCGCGATAACCGATGATTTCCACGCGACGGCAGATGTTTCCGATATAGGGTTT
Source organism: Macrosiphum rosae (assembly GCA_016617965.1). NCBI lineage: Eukaryota > Metazoa > Arthropoda > Insecta > Hemiptera > Aphididae > Macrosiphum > Macrosiphum rosae. The sequence continues at coordinate 15,884 of WHPZ01582458.1, read as the reverse complement.
CGCCAACCCGCAAGTAACCGTTGGATGCATTTATTTTACGATCGATAAACGTAGGTAAACCTACATATATTATAATATTGTTATGTTAATGCGCCGTGTACATATACGTATGATACGTAACGTATCTATATTATACTAGTAACATATTTTGAGAGTATAATATACCTAAAGGTATACGCAGTTACTACCGCGGAGAGGGTAGGTACTCGAGTTTTGAATCTAGATATTATGAAAGTCATTTTGTATTTCAAAAAATGAATTGAGAAAAAATGACTACAAAGTATGGGTTATTTTATTTCTTGTGATTTTCCGTGGTAAACAAAATCTAAACCAATAATTCAGCATGCATCTTTTAATACTGGTTGTTGACGGCAAATAGTACTTTAAACGATTTCTAGAATTAATTTCAAAATAATCAAAGAAAAATACTTTTTTGGTTGGAGTTCAGAAAAATTTTAAATCCAAGAATGAACTTTACTTTTCAAGTTTCAAATAAGAGGGCAGTAAAGGCGGAATTTAAAAACTAATTCATGGATATTGGTTTCTTCTACTATTTAAAAAGGTGTATATTTGTTAGATGATAATATATGAATCAATAGTTTGTAATATGCAAAAATTCGAATAAGTACCCGCATGATACGGATATAATATTATATTATGATATTAATACAACACAGGAAACGTTATGTTATACTTGTTAAAGATACCGTAGTGCCAGTTATCACGTTAACCCCTTGTGACTTATGGTTTAATATTGTGCATTATGTCGAGACAAATTAATAATAAATAATATTAATGCGTAGTATGTGGAACTGCAGTGGTCACTGAGCGACGGTATAGATAGTCTCGAAAACGAGAGGTACAATCCCGCTAGACGGACAAAAAAGCAGTTCGAGATCGACTTTGGAAAAATGCCTTAACGGTGATGGATGAGACCCCTATAGAGTCGTATCCTGTTCTCGTTTGACTGACTGCGAAAATATTGCGAGCATCGCCGTCGTATGGTTTTCCGAGACGTGCCGACCTACCTAATTGATCGTTGTAAAAAAGTGACCGTTTATAAAATTACATGAAAATACTATAACATAACTATGTAATAAGGTCTTTAAATACTTTTTAGGTACCTATATTATAACATATTTATTATTTAAATATTATTATGTGGTTTTAATAAGTATTAATGTTTTTTCGATTTTCAATATAATTAATATTTAATTTTTTATCCAACATAAATCAATATGTGAAAAAAACACTCTTCGTTGTATTTTAATACATGAACAAGAACAACTAACAAGTAATAATAACAATAAATAAAGCAATACTCAGTGTACGTCTATCATATAGTTTTGGGAAACGAATAATATGTAAAATATGATATGATTAGTTAACAAAAATCACTGTATGTTATGTGTTTATAGTTTGTATAAATATGTTATTCGATCATAAATTAGGTAGTACTGTAGTAAAATAACGTTACCAGAAAAATACTTTGGGCCAAAACACTCAAAAACCTAAAACCTAATGTCCTTATGCATAGTCAATGTACGTGTCACATAAGACATGTTAAACTGTCTCAGTGGCGGCTCGACAAATATAACAGGTGCTCACTTAAAATGAACTAGTACCTACCCCCTACCAGTATTTCGGGTAACCTAAAAAAATGACTCATTTCACAAAAAACTTTTTAACCTACTAACATTTAAAGTTTATTTTAAAGACCCAATAGTTATAGCCCACCCACCCCAATTATGAAAGGGGTGCTTGAGCACCTTTTCAGATACGTGATAGCCGCCACTGAACTGTCTTGTTTGATACATATATTGACTATGCATACGGACATAAGACACTAAGGTAGGAAGAGAAGATTTTAAATGATCAATAAATGATTTTCCAATAACACAAATTAGCTTTATGAAATTGTAAATTGTTAAACATAGAAAATATTAAGTAATTATCTGCTAAATATTCAAAATAAATGTATTGGATTTTTTTTAATGCATATTAACATTTTAAACCTAACCTCACTAGGGTATCTTTTCATAAAAAATAGTTATATTATGTATGAATAATATTAAAACTTCGCTATAGTTTTAACACAAGGGGAAAGTATTTCAGTAGCTGCTTAGAAGACTGAAATATGATACAGCTTACAGGTTTAGGTACCTACAATAATATAAATCAACCTATTCAAGTATAAAATCTCTATATAAGTACAAAACGTAGTAGGTACAATGTGTTTTAAGTTTTTGTATGTCGCATCACCAGTGTCAACATGAAACAATTACTTAAGAATGAATAGGTATACATAAATTATAAATATTTAAGAATTAGTGGATTTGTTTAATTCAAATATTTGAATTAGTAGAAATCAACTACCTACTTATTGTGATAACGTAGGTATCTAAATATTTATAATATTTTTTTAGTTAAATTACATATTTTTATTGTACATAAATAACTGTAAATACATACAAACAAAATAAATGCATGTTTTATATTATTTTTTCAATTTTATAAACTGTGCATATTTTATACATGACAATATGGCATAGCTAATATTTAACAATAACACATAACAATAAACTTTTTGTTTATAAATTATAAATTGTAAAGTAATGATTGGTCTACCCACATGGCCACAATTACTAATTACTAGTATTAAAAAAAATTCAAAAAACTGTAACTTTAATATATTAAACATAATATCTAACAACTTTATGTATTTTGATTTTTAATTAAATTTTAATGAAAATATAATAATATGTTTGTAGGTAGAAAGGAAAATGTTTATAATTTTGTATATTATTATCCTATAATATTATATTAATAGTATATTCATACACTGTGCCCATTTCTTCTTTGTCAGTAATTCAATTTAGTATTTTGTGGTACACCTTATATTTATTTTGATAAGATTTTATTAAGTAAAATTTAATACTCCAAGCTAAGAATAGAGTGATATATTTTTTATCAATCTTGTATTCATCTCATTTTATTTTTTTGAACAACCTAAACAGGTGTTTTTAAACTTCATACTAAACATTCGAATTAAAGTTTAATCTAAAGAAATTTTTCTGACTTCGAAATTAAAACTTAGTTTTTTTGTGTAAATATATTGTAAGTATAGTTGTTCATATAAGAGACAGATTTTATATTTTGTTTCTTTTTTATTATTAATGTCACTAAAATTCTTAATACCTACCTACTTAATATATAAAAATATGCATGATACATATTATAAGATACTGAAATTACACAAATACTATTTAAATATTCAACTATTTTTACCATTCAAAATTTTGCTATATAGGGATTATCATCTAAGACAGTTTTCAAATAAAGTTCAGTTCATATCTTATTTCACGAATAGTAACAAAATTTATATTACAAAACTTCAATTGCATTAATTAGACATGAATAATTAAAATAATTACTTTAAATTAACACAATAAGCGCAAAAAAAAATATTTAATTATAATATAGTTTTGGTAATTATAATCTAACCCTGCATACTTTAAAAATGCACAAAAATCACGGTAATGCTTATTCAAATAACTGAAAAATATAAACTAATTTTCGGAGATATACCTAATTTCGACGTTTACGTACAAAACACACTTTGGTGATGGATGATATGGTGACGAAGACGGGAGTTCAGGAATTTTGGAAACAATATATTGTATGTATCATAATAATACAATGAGTGGTCGAAGCCTATGCTCTATAAATGGTCTGAATTAGATAATTTTTTTTTTTTTTAAATATGAAGAATGTTCAGTCTGACAGGACTCAGATTTTAATAACTATATTTTCAGAAGTTGAAAATAGATTTAATATAAATTACATAGGTATTTGTATACCTTGTTGACTGTTTTAAGTTTTTTAATATTTTTTTCTAGTATATTTACAGTTAATTTAAATTTAATCAGAATTTAATATGACCTTAATAATGTGTTTTTTTTTTCAAATAAAAAAAAATTATCAAAATCCGACAATTCTTAAAGACGTGATAGTTTTACCTACAAAATTATTTCTGATCATTTGCAGAATAGTTTAATTTATTTTTTCGTAAAGAATCACGTAAATAAAAATGTCCTGCATCTTTGCCCACTTAGAAAATAGCCGGTTTCGACAGCCCGCTTAAAGGAAAAATATGTGTCACGCTTATACATATTGTGTGCATGCGCTTACTCGAGGGTGAACAAGCTGCAGTGAAACAGAATCCGTCACGCGTCTTTAGTCGTTTATTGCGCTCCCAACTTGGGTAAAAAAAATATATTTCGAAAGCAATAAGATTAAAAAATAAAACAATTTTTAGCTGCAGAACGCCAAAAAAAACGTAAAATATTCTTACCTGACTTAGTGCAGTTGATATCGGGAGACTTAGACGTGGTCGTGGAGGGTCGTCACGATCGGCAGCAGTAGAATGATACAATATTATAATACCGGTGGAGGTCCGCCCGATCGCCGTTACGCACGCACTTATATACCGAGTCGGTTGGCACCGGGGACGGCCAAAAAGCGTAGCGGTCCTGCGTGCAAGACCTGTCGCCGGTGCCGCCCACACCGACACGAGTCGACAGTCGTCCGCGGGTGTTTTCGGTCTCGAAAAACCACACGAAACCTCGAACAGTTTTTTTTTTTTATCGTCCGTTTAAAATATGTCCGCGACAAAATTTATTAAATTATATCGATGACGGTGTGGTGTATACGCATGTATACAAATAATATATACTATAGGCACTGCCAAATTTAAAAGTCTTATGATTCCAAACTGCACGTTTCGTTGAATTAATTATAAATTAAAAAAAAAAAAAAATCAACAGTGTAGGTACATAGAACGGTATACCACAACCGGAAAACAGCTCTTGAATGTAGAACGATCAAAACTCCATTCGCTGTTATTTCTTTAATGATTTTCACAAGTTTTCAGTAAAATTTAGTGATATTTCTGAGAAAATCAATTATTAGTCATTGATTGGCTTAATTTATAATCAGCAATACAGAACCTTAGAATTTTTAGAGCACTTTTCCTACCCTTAATCGTACCTACACAACAAAAAGTCATAATTTTTAAGCTTAATTTATTCGTTTCTTATCTAAAAAAATTTCACTATAACATTCAAACATTATCGTTTGCATTTCTGATGAAATTAATCAAAATTGATCAATAAAATAAAATACCATACCAGTATAAGGATAACACTTACAATGTAGAAACTGAGAAAAATTTTACTACTCATAGGTACCTATTACCTATTATTAAATGGAATAATTGTAAATGTAAAATCATTTGTAGAGTTAAATGATTTTAATGGAAATTTAATTAATTAATTAATTTTATTTAATCCACATTACTTATTTATTTTTTTATCCTCTACGACTAAACACCCTCAATTAAATTATTATACTGTTTCTAATTTATATTCTGATTATGAACGAGAATAATATGTCTACATTCGAGATGGTTTTTTTTTTATTAATACTACAGTGTAATCATTTATTAATTTAAAATTACGTATTCGAGTAGGTGCCTATAGTGTTATTATCACACTTTATTTTAAATTGATGAAATTGTCTTAATATTTAACACCTGATACATTTCATTTTATTTAATTGTTAAAACATTTACTCCACTTTTTTACCACTATTTATTGTTGTTAATTAACTCATAATTCACTGTATTTATATTTCAATAAAATCAAAAGCAGATGTGTCATGAATGAATAGCATGCATCCGTGATGAAAATAATATTATAATTAATATTAAATTTCTTACCACTATTTGAAATAATAAAATTAACTGGTGTACCTACATACCGAGTTAAATTTGTGTTTGTTTTTACATTCATATTTTAATTTATTATATGTTATTTGATAAAAAGTACAGTTTATTATTTCAAATTTAATATCAATAAGAAAAATATAAACAATGTACACTCTATTATTACTAGTTAAGGAAATTGACAAACTTGTAGCACGTGAATGTGAAATGGCATACCCTCTATGAATATTAGTTAAATATTTAATATTAATTTCCCACCACTAATCAAGTTCTTGTGGTAATATTTTCATTTATCAGTGTAATAAATTGTAATCAACATTTTTACTGGCAATTTATTGTGAGGAGTTTTTAGTTAACAGAACACTAAAATAATCATTAGTCATTGATTCGGTGTATAAAATATAGCAATGTATCTTCCTATATAACTACATTATATTATACCTAATCGATTATAACTACTAAAAGGTATATGACAATCTATATTATATTATTATGCTTAATATTATGCATATTATTAAAATTATATTTAACTTTAAACAGGTATATAGGTACGATGTATAATGTGTTAGATATCCCAAAACTTTATTGTTCTACATTGATGAAGTAGGTATAACAAATAAAAGATACTATTTAACCTGTCCGTGGGCCATTGGTCAGTGGTCTGTAACTGAAGTTTTAAAGTCGTAAATAAAAAATAATAATTCATGCTACCTATCTAATAACTTTTCTTTTTTTAATTATTATAATTATAAATCTTAAGCATTGTCAGCAGGGGCATTAGTTATCTCATGCTATTTTACATGATTACAATTTAGAATAGGAGAAAAACTGAATAAATAATAAATTGGTTTTAAATAAATTGTGCTTTACAACTGAAAAGATAAATAAATATAATTCTCTGGTTCGGTTCTCTAAATAAAATATGAGATGACGTTTTATAAGTATCAATGAGCGGTCAATTATTTCATAGAGGTTTCCTAGTATGTTGTGCCCTTCTCTTTCTTCTTCGTTGGATCTGCATTTCATCATTATGTGTTTCACCGTCAGTGCTACTCCACAAGAAGTGCATTTTATATTAGATTGATTTTTTATAAGATGTCCATTACATGATATTAATGTGGTGGATTCTCAGTCGGTTTAATATTGTTTCTGTCTTTCCTGATATTTTAAATTATTGGCAGAGTTTTATATTTGTTGTATTTCTTATAACTGGATATTTAATTACTAAGTATTAGAAATTAGAATAATGTTCAAAAATACGTTACATATAATAATATACATTTAATTTTGTGCAATTATACTTTTGAACACTAAGAGATTACGTTTTCCTAAAGCAAATTTTACATTTATCTTGAACCATTCAAATTTAATATAACTTTTAATTTCCAGTCTAAGTTAAATGTTTTAATAGTTATAACATTTTTATTTACCACATAAAAGTAAAAACTATTTATAAATATATCATACACATTCATTGTTTTGACAATCAAAATATATTACAGACAGAATAAACTTAAATTGTAAAAAGTAAATTTAAATACTATATAACTTTCATAATACAAGGTACACGAGCTTTATGTGGATTATATAGCATTAAATATGTCTAAAAATGTTTTCTAATTTTATATCTTTTAAAGTCTTAAAAAAGTTCTTTTGGATGTTTAAATAATTATTTCACAAAACTATAACAATAATTAATGTGTGATCAATACTTATTTGACATCAGCTAAGAAATATATAAATGTTAAAATTAGGTTTCGTGTATATACTATATATACGTATCTATGGTAATATTTTTTACAAATACAACAAGTAAAATTCCATTTTATTTGTATTTGTTTTGTCAACGCGCCACCTTAATCCAATCAATTTATAATTCACAGCAGATCCTCGTTTTGGAATTATAATTTCAATACCTAGCTCTGTAGTACATATAATGAAAAAGAAATACATTGGTAATACAAACTTAAAATACTTTTATATAAAATATACATTATGTATAATACTTAAATGTGGGATTTTAAAAATTAAAATGTTCAAGGAATCATTTCTTATATTATGTAAGATTTTTTTTTAAAATATTTTGGCTTGAATTTGAATTTTACAAAAGCTTTGTTATTATTATTGCAAAATGTTATTTACTTTAGTAAGTAGTAACCTACCTATTTTGGCGTATTCTGTAAATATATAAACGATTGACAAATTAATTATTGTATCATTTAATAATACACTGTTGTGATAACATAAATTTTAATTCATCTTTTTTTCAATATAGTGAAATGGTATTTTGATTAACATTATGAGTAGGTCGATCGGATTAATATATACACTAATAGTTTAATCAGTTAATTTATATTTTAAATCGTAGTGTTCTTATTGTACAAATATATTCTTAATATACAATACAATAAGTAATAGGGGGGGGGGTACAGTTTACAGGACGGGAAGGCATGAAAAAAAGGGGGTCCAATGACCCTACTTCAAAAATATGAATATTTAAATTAAAATAATTCATAATAAAACAATAGTACATATAGTAATAAATATTATAACGTTTTGTATTTAAAAGATTGTTATACAACTTATATAAAATAAAACTAAATAATAAACTAAATAGGTACTAAACATTATTTGGATGTTTTTCGATTTGAATACTCCTATGCCATACATAAGCATTAAAAATAAACTTTATTCATCAATCATTCAAAAATTCAATAGTTAATTTCCTTGTTCTATCAAACAAACATTTGTAACAAAACAAATTTATTATATTTTGCATTTATATAATTATTAACTACAGACAATTACAGTTTCATACATTTAACATTAATTTTTGAATTCAGCAACTAATGTTTCTAATATTTTTAGACAAGCAACAGACTTGCACACTGTACACCAGAAATTAACACATGGTGCTAATATTTGAATCAACTAACGAGGTAAACACAATATTATTTTATGTTCTTAAGCGTAAATGCCGTAAACCCATTACTATAACAATAATGGTAACAATAATCATATAAATATGGAAGTAGGTACAATATGTGGTTTAAATTAAATGTCGTTTTCAACGGTGGAAATAATAAATAACACATATACACTCACATAGTTACGTATAAGATTGCATAAATAAGTGCAATTCACCATCAACGAGTAGGTAGTTAAACTACTTCTACGTTAGCGCGTTACCCCTCTGCTTTTTAAGACAACACATAGGTAGCTACACTTTGTCAAATTCTACAAACAATAAAAGCAAAACCATCTACTTATGTATAATGTTAAATTATAATATATGTATGTATATAATACGTCTAACTGGTCCATATGTTGAAATGTTCACAAGAATGATTTCTTTATTCAAATCTATGCTATATGGGAATCGTGTGAGATCGTGACATTTGGGAGCAATAACAAATCTAGCCATTACGTTTAAGATTTTACGAAACAATTTAAAGGAGTTATAATGTCACTTAAGAACTGCCATGAAAGAGCATCAAAAATTATTCACAACCCCAAGCGTGATTTAAAACGAAGACAGACAATGTCTACACAAAATATTTAATGCATAGGATCCATAAAAAATGATTTCATTCGAAATACAATATTACGTAAACCAATATCAAATGGTATAGGTTATAGTAATATGAAAATAAATAATTTTTCAAACAATTAATATGGTGATCACCTTGAACATTGTTATCCTTATCAGTTATCACTTATAAATTAATGTTACTGCAATTTTCACTACTTACTAAACTTATATAATATGTATCAAAATGTAGATCTGAAAAATATTAATCAGCATACATATGTCCTGACAAATACATACAAATCTAATAGGAGCTGTCAAAAGTATTTAGATATTGGTATAATGTATTATGTTTTTAGATATTTTTCTTGATGTATTATTTTTTTTGTAAAAATAAAAAAATGAAATTAATTTAATACGAAAGTAATTTTTTGTGTAAGAGTAATGCATACAAATGTTAATATTACTTATTAAAACTAATAATAATGTTGCATATCTGAATAATCTATACCTATTCATTAATAATAACAATTTAAATCAACTTATGGTTTTAGTTTTGATAACTTTTGAATTTGCCATACATTTATATAAATTAGATGTTTAACAAAAAATGTATTGATATGTAATATAATTAGTTAAGTATTTCTCTTGGGGAAAAATATCCAATCTACAATTTAAATACCTCTTGTCACATAATGATTTTTTTTCGTATTACTTACTTTATGATTAACATACGGTGTACATATGAAAGTATTTGTACCTGAGAATGATGGCTATAAAGAGGAGTGTTTTAAATTGCTAATTTTAAAACGTTTTCCCAGCAATAAATATTTCTTCAAAGAGAATAAAATATATATTTTATGGTTTTAAGAACTATGTGTACCTAAACGTCCTAAACCTATAATGCTGATTAAATGTAATGCATGTGATTTACAGTAACATTCGTTAATAAATTATACGAATTAATAAATTCGTTCCATAAATAATTGAAATATTTATATTTTGACAAAATATTAGTGTGTAGAATATTATTATAATAAATTTATAAGTGTAAAAACTTGATGTATGGCTCAATATGAACAGTATTAAATATACCTAATATAATTATTATAAATAAACAAACAAACAATTTGTGAATATCCACATTCCACAGTAAATGATCATTGATTTATATATTTGTTTATACATAACAAACTGTAACTTTTTTTCAAATGCTCATTTAAAATTTAGTTCAAATATATTGTTGGTGTATCGTAAAAACTCAACATTCAATCATTTTCAAACATTAATTTTGTCTATATTCCTTAAATGTTTGTTTATAATAAATTGAATTTAAGTGTACAGAGTTTGTTAAATTTAAATTCTCAGTTTACCTTATAGTATAAAGTTATATAATGTAAGAACAAAATAGTTTTAGACACCAGTCGTATGGGTGTTTTTGACGAATTTTAATTTTGAATATTTTGGTACTGGATATTTGTCTCTTCGTGAGTTATAAATGACTTGGTAATAAACGAATATCGTTTTAGTTATGTTAAATTATGTGTACAAGTAATCGATACGAACAGTTAAATTAACGTCAAAGTAACTAGTAGACAATAATTGTCATTAGGTTGCTATTGAAGACTATTCACTTGTTTATATTTTGTAAATATTTTACTGGCACCCACTAAGAAATTTTTTCCAATTCCAAACTCTTAATAACTTGTACGTGACGAGCATTTCTATCCCACGCATTTTGTACGAATGTATTATTGTTAAGTTTGTTTAAAGATATAACAAGCCTGACTGAAGTAACAATGCAGATCAACGATTATGAATTTAATATAACTTAAAGATTACATTCATTGTTTGTGATACGAGATGCTAAATGTTCATATTTTTAATCGTTTATCATATTTTTATAATATTAATTTCATAGAATACAGTATAATTTTCAAATAACAGTTTAACATTTTAAATAGTATCATAATTTATTTAGTATAACTGTGGTTTTTTTTTTGGAATCATTTTCACTAATTTAAATAATATTGTATACTTAATAATATAATGAAAATATTTTGAACTACAAATTCTTCGTATTCTTTGAAGTTGAATAAATACTATTTTTTTTAGTATCTAGGTACTACTAATAAAAAAAAAAAAAACATAAAATTAATATTTCTTGTAAATTGTTATACATTTTATATTTTATGAGTTTGTTGTAAGTCAAAACCTATAATATAATCATAATACCACGGCAAAAACTATTAATAATAATTACTAAAAAAAAACTTTCAAAAATTCAATATAAAGTACTATAATGTATAAGTTTATTATACGAGTATTTGTTTGGATTCATTTTTATTTTTGTGTGATCTTAACTTGATTAGTTGACCTAAGAACAATTCAATTATTGAAAACTAATTAATAAATACATATATATTAAACTAATAACTGCAAATTATTGTTTTAATAACATTAAAAATGATAGTCAACAATGGAACATGATCAAAATAGTTTAACATTTATATAATTACACTATGTAGTAAGTACTATATTATATTATAATATATTATCAACTCAATGTAAGCAAAATTTAATAATGATACAATAATACATGCATGTAGCTAAATAGTCTAGTCGGAGCGCCGTCATAGTGGTTATATTATATTAATTAATTGATATTAGAAAATAAAATATTTTAATTAAATTAAATTCTTGCAAAATGCCACTCTATCATTTATTGCACATTATAATATTTATAATTACTAACTATTCATTCGTTAAGCTTAATCGAAAGTAAATTTAATGAATTTACTTCAATTTAGTTGTACGAAATTTAAAAAATATTTTTGTATGCATTTAACTACACGATAATATACAAAATACTATTAAATTTGTAATTATACATTTTCTGCAAGAATTCATATCTCTGTGTAGATATTTAAATCACTTTAATTAATTTAAAATATGAAAATTAATTTAAATTTCTTATTTTAATAATATCCTAATAGTTATATGATACGGATTTTGTGTATCTCACACAGATATAATAGCATAATGGAATACCATAGAAACATTTAATGTATTTTTTTTTAATAATCTTATCGATGCATATTGTTTTTAGATTCTGAGCGGAGTGGTTGTACAATGGTGTTTATGATTTTTTTTTTTTTATCCTGTATACAAAATTTCCACCAGAAAGAGTGCTTTGATTTCAACATATTATAGTATCTTATCTTTTAGAAAATTGGATCAAAATAATACTTTAAAGAGGTAATTTTTTGTCAATAGTTATTTAATGCCCCGGGCAAACCACCGAGAAATTACGGAAAACCCCTAAAAACAGGATTTTAATTTCTAACGCGCTTTGTTTATCACCATGGAAACGAATAAAATATAATAATATTATAACTTACAGGCTATATAATCTATATAAATAAAAATATACAATACCCAGACTGACAAATCGTCTCCCTTCAGAATCGTTTTTCTTATACAATGATATTATATAATTGAATTCAAGTTTAATACAATCCATTATACATTTACCCACTGGTAAACTACTGTACAACAGAGTGACATCCACTTACCAGTTTTTTAAGTATTTTCTTTTATTTATTCAAAACAAAGTGGAAAACGTATTTGGATGGTGTAAAATATTCATACATGAATAATACAGGTACTGTAATGTTTGTCGATAGGTTTTGTAAAAAAAGAATTAAAAAATGATTAATATTTGCAGAGGAAAAAATTTCCCATTGGAATACATTTAACTTCTGATGAAAAAACTGTGACATTATTCATATTTTAATTTAAATATTTTTACAAGATTTTATTTTCAAATGTAAACTTTTATAAATTAGTTATCGACAATGTAGGTTCCCTTTATTTTTAATTGGTGTAAAAAAAATTGTAAACATATTTATTGCTTTATTTTATTTTGAGAAATATTGCAATATGTTTACTTATACAATACTGTAAAGTTATAAATAACATAATAGTCAATCATTTTACGTTGATCAACTTGGTTTATATATAAAATTACTAACATTTTTAAAGGCATATTTTTAGCAAAGGGGTAGGTACTAAAATATTAAATATTATACATGCCTATATTTTTATCAGTACAAGGTGCACACTATATGACACACAAATTATTTTTGATCTTTTCTAACCTTATATTATCTAGATATTTGTACAATTTAATTTCGTATTATTGTAATATAGTTAAATACAGTTTAATATTGAAATATGGATGCACACACGTTTTTTTTTTTTACAAAATATAGTACCTATAAAACAGTAAGATTTTAATATTTAATAAATGTTAATAAAAAAAAATATCTTTTTACTCAAAGAAACATTATTACAATGTCATAATATATTTTCGAATTTACAGGTGATTTTTAAGCATGCTACCATTTATATGCATATATTAAATTTCTGAATTTTTTAATTTTAAGTGTAGTTTACTGGAGGGTACCATCGCTGGATGGTTTCCCTCATCATGTGCTTCATGTGTTCTATATGTATGTATATAGTATTATATCAGTAAAATATCTACTTATTGTGCAAATTGTACAGATTGTAAATTTTCTTATAAAAATAAAAAAATAAAAAAAGTGTAGTTAAAGACCATATTTTAGAATATTCTGATTTTTCGTGAGATTTACAAAGTATCCTATGGTAATACAATCATTGATTTTTTAGATTAAAACCTACAAGTTTTAATTTAAATTATGAACTAGATGATATTTCCTGAAAACTTTGACGCATTGTAATCGATGTTTGAACGAAAAGTTTCTGAGTTGTTCTGCATTACATACTAAGGATTATAGTATATTAAAAGGATATTATTTACTTATGTTTTGACAGTTACTGGGTATAATAATAGTTCATAAACATTAAACACATTGTAATATTAAAAAAATAACTGAGAAGTAACTATTAACAAATATTTTATATTGTATACTTTATAATTAGTGATTATTAATCTTCGAGCTCTTATCCAATTACAAAATATTTTATATTTATTTTGTCTCAATATGATATTTTGACGAAATCCCAAGGCTGAAAACACACGTTTGGAGATTCATGGAGGCATAATATGATTTTACCATATTATGCATACCTATGTTATCTTGTTGATCTATATCCTAAATGGAGAATATTATCGTCTATCATTATATTGCTATGCATCTCCATTTATTAGTAATACATTTGATAGGACACATATTATTGTCTATGTGTATAGATTTAGATATAATATACGTACCTACTTTGTCACATGCCTAGAGTATAGTATATTAATTTTCACCACCGTACCACCGTACCTCCGTCCGTAATTCTGCTCGATACTTAAACGTTTACAACTCCATTTTTTAGGTTAAGCGAACCTAACCCATAGTAAGTAGCATTACGAATACCGATTATAAAAATAATGAAGATTTATCAATACAGTAGAAAGGCGTGCCTAGGTCCGTTCGAAACACGCACTCCAACTTCCAAGCATTCAGTGGAACGCACACCCAAATTCAATGATGACAGAGTAATATTATTGCATTGTACCATAGGTATTAGGTAATGCAAATTACTATGCATAATTTAGGGAATGAAACTGCTCTTCTCGCATGGACTAAAATACCAGTACAATAAGTTATTAGTATAATAAGTTATTACTACATGTTTACTGCAGAACGTAAAACATAAAGCGATTTTGTACAATAGGCAACTTTAATTTTTCAAATGTATATATTATGACGTTTTAAAGTTTTTTTTTTTATTGATCATTAAGCAGGCATCTATGGCCATTAGCTGTTAGTAGATTGTAGGGTGGTGATGGTAGGGTTTTTTGTTGGTGGGGGTTTACACGTGAGTGTTTGTGTTTTGGCAGCATTTCGAATGGGGCACCCGTAGGTTTCTGCCATGCCCCGAAGTGGGGGATGGCGGCACTTGTTCTCCGAACACCGTGACTTGACCGGGGAAAAATGCCGCCCAGTGGTCGAGGATCGAACCCTAACCGGCAGCGCCGCAGCCGACGCGTTGACCGCTCGGCCACCTCGTCCCCCGTTTTAAAGTTTAAATAAGGTGATTTTTCATATTGACATCAGTATTCCTTTTTGTCTATATGCATTTTTAAAATACAATATATACATTTTTAAATTATAATATAAAATGCATAAAACGTATAAACTAACTAGTTCTCAAACTATAAACAACTTTATATTTAAAACTTTATTTTAATCACACTATAACTTTATTTATCATATTTGAATACTATTATATTATACTATAGTTACGTTTATTTTTGTAATTAACATAATAATGTCACAGTATTCACTTAGCTAAAATGTAAGCTTTTAATTATAAGCATTATATAAAAGGCAGTGTGTAATATATTTTAAAATTACGTTTTTTTTATAATTTTGTGATGCATCTAGGTACTCATCAATAAATCACATCAAAATATTAAAAACCGCTACAGACGATATTTTAATATCATTGAAAATTATAACCACACATATCATAAAAACATCGGATAAAATTAATATAGTTTTCTGGTATTATTCTTCTAGTCTTAATTAA
>WHPZ01582457.1:0-12202 GCA_016617965.1 Macrosiphum rosae | reverse complement strand
GTTAATACAATAATAATATTATAATGTCACGCCGAACAACGAAAATAATAACATATAAAAGCGACCGCCGTGCGCGTTTTCTCACGTCATGGTCGTCGTGTCCGGCGATCGCGGTCGGTATAACAACACTCGTGCAGACGCGATCGAAGACTGCAGCTGCGGACTGCCGTCACGTCGTTCCGCGGAGACGCATTTCCCGAAGACATGCCTACCGGGTATATACCAGGTGTACCGCGGCAGGTATAACCGCCGAGCGACTGTTCGATCCTCGGCGGGGAGAGTGTAGAGGAGGGGGGCGGCCGATAGACGCCCGCGGCCGGACGTCCGACTCTCGGATTATTCTAATGACGATGATGGTGTCTCGTTGGTATACCACTATTATAATAGGTACTAAAATATTGTTATACCAACATTTACCGTAAATTGTTCCGAGACGGCGGCAAACGTCCGAAAGGAAGAAGACTGTACCGCGACCGGCGACGGTGGCGGTGGCCGTCTGCCGGTGCGATATCATCGTATTTATACTTTACACTCCTCTTCGATCTATTTCTCGTGTTTCCTTTTTGTATTTTTTCCGAACCAATCGATTATTGTCGGTAATCTTGCAGCGAGATGTTTTCAATAATTTATGTACGGGGTAATCCATTTATCTGGCTACATAAATTAATAGTCAGTTTTTGTGTTTTTGAAGAGAAAAAAATTTAGTGTTTATCTATAGAACATACTTTATACAGTTTTGAGTATATATAATATTAATAATTATAACGTTACAATTTTACAAAATAACACGATTTTTACTATTTGTATCGTTTGAGATAAAAAAACTATTTATATTTATTTAATTTCACAAACAGGAGCAGAATACTTTTCTGAATATTTTGGTATAATGATATAATAATATAATGTAGAATATTAATAAATGTTTTAAGAAAAGTATTCTAAAATTATGGATATAGTTAATTTATTATTAGACAGTTTAATAAGTTAAGAAGCTACAACTGTCATAAAAAAAATATTGGGAAATCATATTTTTATTTTTTTCTTAAGACCTTGGGTTGTTATAATAATATATATCATCATATACTATAGTTGGGTATTCAAAGTAAGTGAGTTCACTGAAACATTTTTTGTTCTTCTCATATACAAGAATTGACTTGGAAATACAGTGTAGCTATGTAATCGGATCACCCTGTATATTATATTGCTTATGATTATATTTACCGTCCCAGCTCCCCCTCTCTCCGTCGCATCACTCTGTACCCTCCGCTTCCTACAGCTTCAGCGCATAAAATATTCCTTTCGCCGCTTAAGCGTGTACTATACAATCGCCGTCTGTAGAGGATTACGGCGGCTATGGAGCGGTTTCGGATAATATCATCGTTATTGTATTATCATTATCATTATTGTCACCGCATCGATTTTCGAAATCGTCCGCCGCCGTTGCCAGGTGAAAACGGTGAATAATTTCCGGAAGGACGACACCGAACGCGTCGCTGCCGCCGCCGCTTCCGGTCGCGGACGCTGTGTTGATAATAACATTATTATAAACATCGACGATCGCGATGATGATGCTGATAACAGTTTATAATAATTTTGATAATACGGACCGCTGTGGGCGAATAGTGGCCTTCGTCATTAATATTTTATATGATAACTGTGTACACCGTACACGACATCCGCCCGTACGGTTGCCGGACAATAAATTATAATATTATTAAGTAGATTCTGTGCCAGGCTGAGGAAAGTTTCTGGTCGGGAAATTGTGGGTGCTACTCTCCTCGCTTACGGCCGCTGACTATCCGTTTAAACGCGTGTGCAGCTTTTCTCGTCGTTTATCACAATATAGTTATATCGCGTTTATATTATACGAACTATAGTAAACGCAACGTCTGTAGACGAACAACGACGATGTTCATATCAATAACTTACAATATTATCTTCGAAAACGTCGAAATCTTCTCTTTATCAAATTTCACGAATAAATGAAACGCGGTGATATAAAATCACGTAGGTATACACACGTTTATATCACATGAGAATAACAATTTATAAAAATCCCTCAGCTATCTTATACTACAGATAAATAAAATATTATGTAGTTATGATGGGTACTAGAAAAATATAACATTATACTATCGTTATTGAGTAATCACCAAATTCGATAACATGTTCAAATCGATAATAATAATATTGTCTCATTGTTGATCGGTCATCACATCGAAATAGTACGTGATTAATACTCCACAATATTATGTGTAGCTGTTACATGAAAACTCACAGTATATAATATATAGACTATTGTGACATAATAAAGTAGAAAATTGTATTGATTTAATCGAAAACCAGACGATAAAAAAAAATTGAAGACGTTGATGTGATACGTCATAGCCATAGTTATAATATGCGCTTGGGAACTATTTTTACAAGATTAAAAACGGTATTATTTATTGTAACCCGCAAGGCCACGGAAATCGCGACGGATTGACATTCGACACAATGTGAATTTAAGGTAGGTAGGTACACAGGTGTTCCACAGCATAACTATAAGTTACACAGAAATCCAAAAAAATATGGTATAGTTTCACTTTTTTTTTAAGTGTGCGGTTTTAAAACAACGCTTATTACCTAGTTAGTATATTAAGTATTTCGAATTTGTTACAAATGTATGATTATTATATAATAATATATGATCGATAAACAGATATACTCTCGGGAATTCGTATCAAGAATTTTTCATGATAATATGTAATACTATTTTTTTTTTTCGGTCATTAATTTATTGTATTATATTTTATTATATTGAAATATCGTAAGTGTTTAGAAGTACTTTTTAATGCAACAATAAATATTTTTTGAATTTGTGTTTTTAAATATTTACTGTGCAAATTGAAAAATATTTATTAGAGCAAATTTACTTTGGCCAGTGATGCCTTTTATACTTTTATATATTTCTTAAGTAAAAAATTATAGACATAATATAAATGTTATATAATATTTACAATATTATACTCAATAACTCAACAAACAAACGATTTCTATTCGAATGTCGTGATAAGCATAATTACCTACTATAGAGTAATTTTATGATAAAAACATACATATTAGGCATGATTTCATTCAGAAATCCGATCAATTTATAATATTAATTATATAGTGCCTGTATACTATACATTGTTTAGTGTATACTAATAAAATATAATATTATTGTGTGCATTATTGGTGTTTGTATTTAATCACAAATGTGCTCTGAGTGTAGGCCGGCCCGGTGTCACTAGTTCGCGGATGGGTGACCGCCCTGGACTTTTGGTAACAAATCCTTGTCACACATACACACATGTTTAAACCTACAGTACCCTCCACCACTCCACCACAGTAGCAGGTTAATGACTTCAATTTTATTGTCGAAGCCTTAATTTCAAATAAAAAAAAAAATGACGTAATATGTTATAAACGTGTAACTTATAAACAATAAATATACAAATTGTTTTACAATTGTTTCCGTAAACTACAATGTGTTGTTATGTTATACTGCAACTGCAAAGTATTAGAAATATTTATTGTATTTACTTTAAGGATGATACAAACCTGCCATAAAATCTAATTGTATAATATAATATTATACGTATAAACGAAAAATATATAATATTTTCTAATACCTATACCGGCTATACCATCTGGCGTTAAAGTCTCTTCGGTGATATTTGCAATATTTTACTTTATCTACAACTAACGGTATCATGCTAGTTCTAGTTAAATATTATAATTATCAAAATTCTTTTATCTACTTAAATGTTTGAATAGTAGGCAAACCTATATAAAACTTCGAATAGCCACCTATACCATCCATTATCTACAATATATGGAACACAATATCAATATATATTCCGCAAATATTATATAATTTTAGTTTATTTTATAATGTTATAAATTATAATAATGACACGCGTGAAGTTGACGACAATTTTCTCAATACAAACTTTAAATGATAGCCTTTTTTCTAAGTAATTTTAAGATCGGGGCCAAGTAATGTGAAGGTGCCCGGCTCTCATGTATGGTGCAACAAAAAAAAAAAAATAATAATTTTAAAGTTCATTCCCAAAATTGATAATTTGGTCGTATCCTCCTCGTGAGAAGCTGTTTTGGGAAAAACCTGTGCCATCCAAACTTTAACAGTTCCACATGAAGGTACGGCCAACTTGCTAACTCAGGAAATGAACTAACAATTACTTATAATCAAAGGGTCATAAACCATAATTTACAATTTGTTATGGAAGATTTTGCAATTGTTAAGGATGGGAGACATTACACACGTATAGTTAGTATCATGGTTATAACTTATAATGCTTATTAACTGTATATTATTATTGACAACAAAATAAAATACAATTTTAATCACTGCTTACCGATTTAATGCTCTATTTTTTTTAATAATATCAAACTATAAACATTTGAAAATAGTTTTCATTAAATGTGTGTGTTTATGTTTTTTTATACAGTTATAATATTTAAATGTCATCGAACGTGAATGTGAATATACTTTTCTATTATTCGGCACGATTATAATGAACATGATAAGTATTTTACTTTCGTTTTTATAAAGTAGACGTAAAATTTAATAATATACATTAAATCTAAGCATATGAATAAAAGAATTAGAAAAAATATTCGTATAGTTGCAGGTTTAAATATGTACATAGACGTGTATTAATGTGTATTATTCAAACAGGTTTTTTGAAACCTTGCCCGTAGATAGAAGATACAGCCGTATAATAATTGCGCTTTCAACTAAACTTCTCGTTTTAAAAACAAATAATTTATAATCAATAAATATGTAAATCCAATATATAAATAATATGCTTATTTTTCACTCAAATAATTTGATGCGGAAAAATCGAAGAAAGTTAATTCACGCCTATACAAACTTGCGGGTTGTTGACATAATTTTCTCCTCAGTTTCACGATGTATTTACACGACTTTGCTACTAAATTAAATGCAAGTGGAAGTACACAGAACACAATATTTTAGAGGAGATTTATAGATAATCATAACTCATAAGTCATAACCATTATAAATTACAAATACACAAGTGAAAAATATGTTCTTATAATATTTTGTAGGGCGGAGGTTAGCTAGGTAATTCACCTGTAATACCATAAAAAATGTATAAGCACTATAAATTATTCGTTAACATTCATCCAACCAGTCAATAAATTGGACTGTATTTTTATTTATTGTTTTATACAAATATACGTTATCATAATCATCATAATATTATATAAATATGTCAAAATTCTGAAATTCGTTGAAGGTATTTAATTTATGATTACTATTTACCTATTTATTTTTTATAAAATTGACGAAACGTGGTAATTATTATTTCATACCACCAGCTAGAGTGCTAATTAACTTTAGAACTTTGTAGCAAAAACTTCATGTGCCACGAATGTATTCTGTTCTTCTTAATTATTTTTTTTTTTTTTTTGGGAAAAGAGCACAATACTTTTTGTTTAATTATAAAATATTAAACAAATATTTATTTTTTTTTATTATTATTACAAAGAAACGTTCCCAATTACAGTCACTGTTGGAGTTATAATATTATTTAAACAATTTTAGGCTTATACTATGATATTGAATACAATGGTTTGTACATTTAATGATACTGATATAATTATATAGTATTAGGTTTTTGAATAACTTCATAAAAGAAAATAGGTCAGGACCGAGAATTTCTTAGATACCTTCTGTGTGATCTAGTTCGTATTTTTCATGTAGGAGTTTGAAAATTAACTTAAAAGACGAAGAAATGTCTTGATGAGCCCTTAAAGTTTGCACGTAAAGAAGTTCTTGCCATCGTATAGAGTGAGAGAGGGGATTCCGGCGATGTTTTAAATCCTGAAAATGGGACTTGATCGGAAAGCCCCTAGAGAGACGAATGCTGGCATAATGCATGGTTTTTAATTTTTTGAGATGAAATTAGTTGGCCGATGAGAATTTTAACGAAAGGGAAAATTTACGGGGAAAGGCTGCTCCATATTCTAAATAAATCATTTTTATGCTGTCCAATCATTAAAATAAAACGCACGTGACGTATTAATATTTATAGTTAATATTCATAAAATAATATGTATACGCCCATTAATCATTAAATATACATAGTATGTAAAATGATTATAATTTTCTTCAGACATTGCAATATGAAAAAATATCAAGAAAATATTGTTTCACAGTTTTCGATAATTCCTCAATGAACTGTTACAATATAATACTCACTAGGAATATTTCTTTTCTATAGCCACATTTTATTGTAATCAAAAACTTTGAGTACTCATACTACATCAATAATATAATTATACCTAATGTATGCAAAGGGAATTATTTTAACACCATTCGTATCCATTCAACGTAATAATTATAATGTTATCACAAAACTTAGTTATAACAATGTTATTATATTATAATATACATTAATAAATCAGTGTTTGCACTTTGAAATAAACTTCACGCGTCTGTTTGCACTGTTATTATCATAATATTTCGACCTTAAGTCCTAAATCTATATGGATAGAGAGTCAGGACCCTGGTATAATGGGGTACACCGTAAACTTTAAGCAATATTCAATATTGAAATACGTGGAGAAAACGATGGTTAGTTGATTAGCTACCTACCTCAAACATCAAACCGTTATGTTGTTACCAACAATTATTCACAAAATAACCCAATATAACCATTATAAGCACTAAATAATGGTTAGAACGTTATAAATAAAGGTGTCCATTGGCCAGTGTTAGGTACCTACCCTAAAATAAAATTAAACTCCTTAAAACCAATAATAAGCAAACAAATACATTAAAGAACTTATATATAGTCTGCAAGCTTATTTTTACAATACTGAAATATTATTAAGTCAATTTTTATATTCATAGTAATATATTTTATATAGGTAACATGTGTTCATAAAGTTAGTTTTTTGGTTTATTATATTATTATTCTTTGATTGATCCATCATATGACGAGTGAGTGGATGTAGACATATACGGCTTACTAGCTTAAGATATATCTCTCTCCACTATGGTTATTGATTATCAAGTGTATAAACCATAAATTAATTTATATGATTATTTTATATTTTATTGTGAACTATAGTACCTTACCTCAAGTTTTAGTATTTAATTATAATAACTTTTCTTAATATGGAAATCAATGGGCGTGAATGCGTGATAGGGAATACTATACATATTTTGACTCATATATCCCGTGGACTAAAAAACGCCAAATCATCTAGTAGGTAAATAGAAAATGTAATTCATTGAATATATTAATAATATTTATTTAAAGGTGCTCTAAATAATGAAAACCTCACTCATTATCATAAATATAAATTGGTCCACTTTCTTGTATAGATGGATTTGTTCTGAATATTGCAGATTATCATAATCAAAACGATACTTTTAAATACATTTTATGATAGTATTATAAAATATGTTTTTTTGTAAGTCTTTAAAAACTGATTTCATTTTATACTAATATTGTATCCAACCTAAAGCTCCTAATTTTAATAATACTTAATAAAAACAAATTTTGATTTCATAAAATAAAATCGTAATACGTTATGAATTAATTTGAAACTGTTTAATTTTTGCAGTACTTTACCATAGAGCATAATAAATTGATATTTCGTCATTTTCACCCCATTACTATTATATAATAACCCATATAAATGATTAACAATAATTTCAGAAATTAAGCCCAACTCATAAGCCAGTATATCACCAACAAATTATAAATGTGAGTTATTGATATTTATTCTCTATAAGAACTATTGTTTTAATTGTTTTAAATCAATAATAATGAGTTCTAATATAGCCAACAAATTGCATTGGTATATTATCAGGAATTTGCAGTGGTTACGCCTCTAATATTTTATTTATAATTACGATTCACCATTTTACAGTTTTCAAATCCAAATTATTACGTGCATAAAATAATTTGTAATAAAACAACTATTGATTAATTCAATAGTTGTTGGTTTTCGTTCATTTTCATTTTTAAAAAGATGTAATTATAATGCTGCACAAACTAACTCGTATACCTATACAGAATTAAATTTAAAAAAAATCATCAATTTAGAATAATTGTCAAATAGTAATAAATTAGTAGGTTTATTTTCTGTTAAAAATATAATATATAGGTATACGCATAAAATATTGTAATTTCTGCAATTAATCATATTATTCAAATATAATAAATAGGTAAAATCAAACTCCGGGAAAGTTGTGCTCGTTTATATGTTGTGGATTTAAATTTGTAAAAGGAAGAGGTAATTTTTCACCTTCTATATTGATGTATGATACCTGCCGCGTTTTATATTCTATGACCAGTATAAATATTTTATATTATAAAATATCGGAATTGAATAAACAAAAACTTAATTATCTCAGTACACGGCGCACCCGCGGACCCGACATAATGTTGTTGATCTCAGGGTGAAAAGATAAAATGTACACAAATTTAATCTGAAATTTCAGAACCATAGCGAGTTTTGAAGAGAAAATATAGACGATACAATATTGTCATAAGTTCAATTTCGTCATATTAGTTTCCAATAAAGTAAAATGAATTTGCCGTGTTTATCGAAGTGTTGACTGTTGATAATATTCAGCACTTAATTTGTTTGAAAACAAGCTTTATATTATTGTCGCGACCCTATTGAATTATTTTGTAAAAACAAACTGTTACAATACGATTTTGTGCGGTACTTTAACACTGTATATACATAGTATAGCGAAAACAGTCGAGAAGTTTACTACAGTAAGTACTTTACTTAATAGGAAGCTATTTTTCAACATTTCGAACGGGTGGGGGCTCGAAGCCACCATATAACATTGAAAACTTTCCAGAGGGATATATTGTGTGGTATAACATGTGGTCACTGAACCGGTAGACGACCGAACGAATAAACGCTTTTATCGAAGCCAATTTGTTATTAACGGCCGGCGCTTGTGAAGTGTATCGCTGGTGCTTCCAAAAACCTTTAACGTCGTTTCGCTATTTCGTGTTGAGAATAATTCCTTCACTTTAAAAACAAAACAACACTACAGCGGCCATTCTCAATTTGAAAAAAAAAAAATATCCACATTTTATATTATTGAAAATATAATATTGTATAGTTGTTGCTAATTATTACACTTACCGATGTAATATAAACGAATTTAGTTTTTTTTTCAGATGTTTACATTTATTGTTCGTAGTAGGTACATATTATAATAGCTGTCGTGTTGGCCTGTCAATATTACATAACATAAAAAAATAATCACGTTCTAAAAATAACAATAAAAACTTACCAGTCATGTGAAAAAAATGTAATTTAGACACAAAATAATAAAAGGTATCATAATAGCGGTGTTTCGTACTGACTAAAACTTGTATTCTATAATACTATAATAATAGTGTTAAAAAAATTTTAATAAGCCATTTAATTGAAATACTTCAGCTTAAATTTATAAAACAAATCTGCTAACGTTTATATTATAATTTATAATATTCACACGTGACATAATACATTTCCTTCGTTCCGTGAACACCATATTTAAATAATTTTACGAGCATATTGCGAATACACCTGTACCATTTTTTGTATTTATAATACAACGTATGGTTAGAAACTATTTAAGAGCATCTAATTTTAAATAATGTAATGCGATCATCTGATCTAAACTAACAGCATGATGATAAATTATTTTGATTCAAAAATCAATGTATCGTGTAGGCGACTCTGCAATAACATAATTATATATTTCTATTTTATTGGTGTGATGGATTTCGGAGATGGTCATGTATTTTGCGGTGATGGGGGGGGGGGTAGCTTTCTGCTTGCTATTGCTGTAGATTTAGTTGGAAATTCGATAGTGAGCATGGCTCTAAAGATTAAAGAATAAAAAATGCAGAACTCGTCGACCCGGGAGAGACGCCGTCCGCCTTTTGACCGAACTTATTTTGGTACTTTATTATTATTTTCATCGCACATACTGGTACGCAAGTACACAACATTCGGAAATTGCAGGGACTGTGACGTAATCGAATGATATATTATATTATATTTTTTGTGATGAAAAATTCCGTGGTTATGTTGCAATGGTGGTAAATTAGTATGTATAGTACTTGAGTCCAAGATAAATCATACTTTCAATAATTTCAAAAGTCCAATGCTCGTGGCAGAGTTCTAATTTCTTCTGAGTAGTGAGTGGGTGTACACTCTTAAATTATGGCTGGTGGAAATAGTATACATATAGAACGGCTAGATTCTACGACGAGTACTAGTTTGTCAACTTGTATTGATTCCATTTGATTTGTGATCGTCGACACTTCTCCTAGCAGCTCGGACAGATATGAAATATCTACAATCGGAAGCTTATTAGTGCCGTATAATATCAAAAAAATTTTTTTTGTAGCGATCGTCTTTATACACAATATAATATATTATAGCCAATAACATGAACTATGGTGTCATTATATAGACTATATCTATATATAGGTACCGTCGCAGTTGTGATTTATTATTTATCCATACCTACTTAATATTATATTTATGATCCGTCGTCTGCGCATTATTATATACACCGCCATACCGCTATTATACTACACTAAGTCATTCCCACGTTTTCTCCCTGTCTTCGTTTTCGTCTTTATCGTCTTCTTCTTGGTCGTCGTCGTCGTCTTCGTAGCACTATCGTTTCCCCGGATCGCGGTGAAATCTCTCGCGAATGAATCCGCCGCGAGCTCCAAACAGACACTGCCTCCTACCAAACACATAATATTACCCATAGGTATATACGAGTAGTTGTTATAGCCCGCGGAGTTCATATACGGCAGCATAATATTATTACAATGAGACTTACGCGCATGTACACATTATACTATGTATATATATATATACACATCGTATGCTCACGTACCTACGGGACGACGGTCGTGACCGGTACGCATTCACCGGCCGTTTATAATTGTGCGCTTGTGTGTGCGTCTGAAGGTCAAGAGTCATAGTCGTTGTCGCAGAAAAAAAAACAATTTTATACGTGAAAAACTTGTGCGTTAGAAATTATATTATAAGTAGCGCGCCCGAGACGGTTTGCAGTGTGTGTGTGTGTGTGTGTGTGTGTGTGTGTGAAGACGAGTTGTATTATAATGGCCGTATAGCCCCGACGACTCGAGCGCTAACTCAGGAAGTAGGTTATTCCTTCCGGTAAGCGCATCAATTTGTGCAGGTATAAAGGTACTGACAGCGGCTTAATAATATCATGATATTATTATTGTTATTACGACGCGGGTGCGGTGTATGTACTTAATCCGAGGGAGGTGAGGTTGGGTTCAATAAAGAATGATTTCAACTATCATATAATCGTTAGATCCAATGCCATTCTATATAGTTTTTTAGCATGTACAGGTACCTTCTACCTATATATACTTATGTTATATAGAAATTAAAAAAGAAAATTTTAAATAAATTTATCGATATGAGTTGCTTACCACCGCGCGTGTTGAGTAAATCCACGGATTATAATTTCGTTTAAAATCTTCGATACGGCACTGTATGTTTTTTCGATCAAGTTAAGGCTTCGACATCAGTAGCCTGGATAATTTAGTAGATTTTATTGCTGTGGGGGAGTGTGTACGGTCGGTTTAGAACACACGTGTTTGTGTGGCAAGGATTTGCCACTAGAAACCCGGGAGGTCACCACTATAGTCCAGACACCACACCACAAAAGCACTATAATGATATTATAAGGGTCAAAACTTTATGAATATTATGGGTATAGTAGGCGCAGTGGATAATATGCGAATTATAATACCTTCGACCGTTCACACTTGGTTCGGTTTCGGTGAGAATTTACGGTCGTCGGCGCGTGTAAACGTGGTATATGCGCGTGTTATACCTGTGGGCTTTTACTTTTCACCGCTCGAGGCCGGCCACCGCGTGATCGTTGTGACCGTTTGAAAATACAGAGAGGTATTCCAATAATCGAGTATTCGTGAGCATATCAAACGAAATAGATATTAATATATATAATATACGTTGACGACAAGAACATAAACATATAACATTACAACATGTCAACTCGCGGGAAAACTGTGACAATATAATCTCTACGTGTATAGTAATGACATTATATTTATATAATAATATCATGCTTTCGATTTTT
>WHPZ01582453.1:0-15542 GCA_016617965.1 Macrosiphum rosae | reverse complement strand
AAAAAAAAAATTGTGCCTATGTATTTTTAATATTTTTCAACTGATATTGTAACAATATATCAGGAGCCTTGTACCTATTACATTTTTACACTTTTTGGCCCAAAAGATAAAACTTTATTGATATTCATAGAAAAAAAAAATAAAAAAATTGAAAAATAAAATATCCGTAAACAGTTCAAAAAGAGTCAAAATATTTTCAAAACTGTATGGTGTATAGGTGCTAATATAAACATTAAGTGAAATTTTCATGTATCTACAGTTATTCGTTTTTGAATTACAACAAAATAAGGTAATCGCTACATGAGAAGGTAAATCGAGTGAATATCCAATGTTGTAAAAATTTGAATTTCAAACGCTCATAAAAATTTAATTTGACTGTCCGGTAGAGTTTTTTTTATTGAGAAAGGTAGACAAACTTATGAGTAATCTTGTATTACATTTTAAAATCTTAGATTTAAAAAGAAAAATTTTTACGAATTCTTAACTCAAAATAATTTGCTAATTTTCGTGATTTTTCCATATTTTGTCAAATTTTGAAATTTAAATACTTATAAAAAAAAACTGTGACTAAGGATTTTTAATGTTTTTCATCTGCCTTTGAAACAATATACTAGGAGCCTTCTATTAAATTTTCAACCATCAAATAAAATTTTATTGATATTTTTAGAAAAAATACAGTCATAGCTATTATGATGTAGGCGTCGGCTAAGAAAGGATTTTTGGAAATTCAACCACTAAAGGGGAAAATAATGGGTTTGAAGAATACAATAGTGGCGCAATTTATCAAACAATATATAATTTAATTAAAAAATTTTGGTTTTAAAATACAAAACGCACTTACTTGATATATGAAATAGTGGTTCCTTTAATAATCTAGATAAGCAACAAGAAAGGATTTTCTAATATTCATATTTTAAAGAGGTGGTCAAACAGGGATCTTAAGATTCACGGTTGGAAATTGATACTTTTTTTTTGTTTTTTAGTGGTTGTCTTTGGTTGCAGGTTAAATATTATAAAAATTATTTCACGAAGCTAGGTACCTACAATTATGCCGATTTGTCTGTAAAAATAAAATAATAAAATAAAAATAAAATGACCCCGAAAATATATTAATATCTTGAATACCCCTAAAAATTCGGGATGATCAACTATGATATGAATACTATTTTAGGTACACTGTATAAACATTTTGTTCAACTACAAAGATGTACTAATATAGTAATATACGTTTTCTTTTGTTCACATTACCATAATAAGCGAGTCTCACGGGCAACGCCACACGGGACAGCTAAAAATTATAATATAATATAATATAAAATATAATATAATTTTGCTTCCATATGCAATATGCATAACGAATTATACCCAAAAAGAGATAATTAATACAATTTTTTACCGGGAAACGCCGGGTTATTCAGCTAGTTCAAATATATTACAGTGGTTCATATTATTATGAACTAAAGAATAATAATAATTAGTTGTACAATAATATGCTGAATGCCTAAATTCTAGTTGTTCCCAAACCTAGAGAATGATTAATCGTCAACCACCGAGGCGCTGTAAGTCACAGCCTGTGACGTTTGCCGACGGAGGCTACGGTTATGTACAGTCTCCACAGAGAATCGCGCATGCGCTATTCCCATATTTTATGTGCGTCTGTGTGTGTACATTTGTGTACACATGTAACGTATCGATAACGGCGGCGGCAGTTGCCTCCTGAGAAAGTGGGTAGCCGTCGCCGATACGGGACGCATGGAGGGGCAGCCGTACTATGTAGACATGTAGTAATACAGTATATCAGTAGGTATAATAATAATATTAATATTATATTCGCGTTATTCGCGATTCGTCAGTTGCGCGCTTGCGCGCGGGAACTGGTCACTGGCCAATCTCTTACTTATGACGTACGAGCATCACGGTCTTGTTTAAAGAAACGGGCATGGTACACTCCATAGTTCCTTCAATACATAATTTAAATATATATTTTATTTATTTCCCCTTTATAATAATGTCTATATTTGAAAATATAAACACGCAACATTTTATAATTTGAATAATATTAACCATGTATATTCTCTTATTTTCAAGGGAGGCATTGCCTCCCTTGCCTCCCCGGGAAAACCGCCACTGATATATTATGTTTGAATGTTTCTACATTATGGCAATAGGCCAAGTCGTGATGTATTTTTCTGACGTCGAGACATCAGAAAATTCTCAGGCCAATCGATGGTCGGCGATTATGTACTTATTAACATTAATTATAAACACCTATAGCAGTGCCGCAATTATGGGGGGATTTGGGTGTCATATCCCCTCCCCCCTTCATGACTTTTTTTTAAACTGGCAAACCATATTTGTGTACCTACTTATTTAATTATATAAATATTATTATTTATAGATACTATTGTACCTACTGATATAGTACATTTTATAGAAACAACAAATAAAAACCCAAATCACTTACGATAACCAAGATAATATTACTTGGTAATAAATACTAATCACTATTGTAATATTGCTAAAACATATTGAAATAATGCAGCTTAGTTCGATTTTTGGGAATTTTTTTTTGGGAACCTATATTTATATAGGTATATTTCAACGAGTTAAGCACAATGGTGAATCAGTATTTGTCAGTCGCACTTAGTTTCAAGGTTATATCTTTTGAAGTTTACATTTTTGAGTATTTTATGTCTACGCAGATTATTTAACGAACCTATTTGAAAAAGTACATTCTAAAACTTTATTAAATAGTATGTAATTATTTATTTTAATGTATGCATTTATACACACACCTACTTACTAATGTAAGATTATACAGATTACGGATCACAATGGTTAAAATATATTGAAATAATGCAGATTAGCTCGATTTTTGGGTAACTATATGTATATTTCAACGAGTTAAGCATAATGGTGCAATCAGAATTTGTCGGACGGACTTAGTTCCAAGGTCATAACATTTTGAAGTTCGGGATTTTGAGTATATTATGCTTAAACAGATTATTCCACGAATCTATGTAAAAAATGCAGTTTAGCTGTATAGTGATTTGTAGAAAAATTTTTTTTTTTGAATCTATATATTATTTCAACAAGTCAAGAAGAATGGTGCAATCAGAATTTTTCGGTCGGACTTCGGACTTAGTTCCAAGGTTATAAATTTGAAGTTTGCAATTTTGAGTAGGTACCTACCTATTTTACGTCTAGATTATTCCATGGATCTAATCGAAAAAGTACATTTTAAAACTTTATTAAATAGAATGTAATTATTTATTTTATGTGTGCATGCATTTATATACATGCTCCTAATTGTCCTAATTACATTGTAGTATTATACTGATTACAGATCACGATGGTTGGACTGAGAGGTTTTTATGATATAAATGGGTGGCGGATGGGGGGTTTGTAAATGTTTCAATTCGCCCTCACTAACATGACCAAATTATGCCACTGATAGGTACCTAGGTAATATATACTGCAAACTAGCTGGTTTTTCGGCGGCCAACAATAAAAATCTCGGTAGATGGCGATAAGAACCAAAAATATCAATAAATTCATATATAACGTTATGATCAGGGGTATGACCTTGTAGTACTGTACGAATTGGCCGAGTCGGGCGATAATGGCCTTGGACACGGTCACCGGAGGGGACGTGGCGTACGTAAAATATTCAATTGTAAACTAGCCGACCCCGCGGACTTACGATACCCCACGTCCTACATGCCAGAAAATGTTTTCTTAATACATGTTAACAATAAGGGTTTAACATCATGTTGGTAAGACGGTTCGCTGGCTCGTTTTCTTGTTTTTCGGAGATTCTATGCTATGATCGAACGCGGTGCTGGGATAACTGGTTTTCATTGTCACTATTGTTATTCCATTCCGCCTGTTGTCCACCCCTCTGACGCCTGCACATTTTTATCTTTTGTGAATCGGATTTGGACGAGGTATTGATTTCGGATGATTATATTTTGGTCTGTTTGGTGCTGGTAAAAATGAAATGATTAAGTAATAAAATATTAATTCAACATTTTTGTAAATAGTGTTAAAATAATTCTGTAGGTATTGTGTATATTTTATAGATGTGTATTAATTAATTTATCAACTAGGTATATAATGAAAATAATACAATAAAAAAAAAAAAAAAAGGATTAGCTTCTGAACTTTGTTTTATAACAATATAATATTTTAACATAAATATGTTTCAGACTGGGTATAGATATTTTTATTTTCTAACCGATTTTCCGTAACGCATAAATCAACATAGAATTAAATAAAATGTAAAAAATACTGAGTAATTATTTGAGTTAAATAATGGTTAGTACTTAACTTTTTTGTCTTATTACATATTTTACGTCCATTATGTAAAAGTTACATTGATATCAAGGCTTGTGGATTGTGGGCTGTGGCTGTAGTTGGCTTGGTATCATAGACGTGTCGGTATTATTATTTAGATTTAAAGTAATGAGATATAACTGCAGCGCCATCTACTGCCGCCAAATCATTTTTAACTCATTTTTAACGTGATTTTATGATTTTAACATGACATCGGCCCACTGTGTGATTGCACAAATCCTCTTCCTAAAGACCAAAGTTTTAAACGATTTATAGACTGGAAACTACTAATGGTTTTACCTATTCATTTTAGCGTACTTGATTCTTTTATAATCTATGGAATTATGCCTCCTGAATACAATAAAAAATCGTCTCTCCAGTATTCACTTCGACAGTAATTTTGTCATTCAAATCGAATACGTTCATATATGTATGTATATTGAGTTATTCCAGCATTCGGTATGACTGTCTAAATTAATATTATCTCGTATCATCGGACAAATTCACCATCATCTATCTATTAATCATCTATCTATTTACTCTTTTGCAATACAAGGTTCAGTAACTATCATTGTAGTATAGGCCAGTTAAAGTATTATTACACAGTTATATCATTATCATTAGATAATAATCATAATTGTCTATTTAGTATAACAATAAGTAATGATTAACGCAAATTACATTCAGTTGGAGAGTTGACTATTTGTACTCCCGCTACGAATTTAGGAATTTTGAGAGCATACGATAATAGTCATGACGTTCCAAATCATAGATAATAAATCCATATAATATTGGTGTTCGAATCACATCAATATCATACGTAGAACTCAGGAGAAAAATATCTCTTAATATACTAAGTGTTAAATATACACCTAATAACATGCAGGGACCCTTGTGGAGATAAAATATAGCTAGATTTTTGGGAAGGTGTAGCAGTTTTCTGACGGTAAAAAAAAAAATTTAAATCAGTGAAGTAGGTCTAGAAAACATTTTTTTCTTTATATGGGTATTAGTATAAAACAGTAACCAACAACGATATGGTATTATCTGAGTGAAAAATTTGGTTTGTTATGCGTTTGTAAGACAGAGAGGACGCAGGGGGTGTAGGACGCACTTGTATTAAATAAGTTTTATGTGAAATATTATGTATTTTTCAGAATAGACCGGGATGAGATCGCGGATGCCGTTCTCTAAATGGGAGTTGGCAGTACCAGGGTCGCAGGTGATATCGTCGTGCTACTCGGTATGGCACGTTGCGGCGGCGGGGCGACGGGCGTTACTCGTTCAACAGCCATCAGAATCACAGCATACGTTACTGTTCCTTCTGTAAGAGGATATGCCACGGTATTGCTACTAATAATTATTAATAATTCATTTTGCTTTTTCTTTTGTTAATATTTAGTATTAATAATTGCTGTATTCGATATCAATAATAGCTGCCTGCATACTAATTTTGAATTTTGGTAATTTTTGGTATTCTAAGTCCTAATATTATAGTATAATATACCTATTAATATAATTCTGTATGAATTAATTTTACTTTCATAGGCTGTTTTTTTTTTTTAATTTTTGGAACCACTGCCCAACATGGAGACCAATAACTTTGTTAAAAATAAATAAATATTATATTATTGCCTTTTATGTAATTCTAATAAACTCTCTTATTGCCATATTGCTTATTATTGCTTATTATTGCTAACGATGAAATCAAAACAATACACGGTAGGTGAAAAATAAATATATATTATATTATTGTCTTTTATGTAATTCCAATAAACTCTCTTATTGCCATATTGCTTATTATTACTAACGATGAAATCAAAACAATACACGGTAGGTACACCGGGAGTCGATTCAAATAAAAATTAAGCGTTTATCTTACATCTAGGGCCGTAGGTATATAAACATTTTGATGTCCAGAGCAACATACTTTGTTGCCTCCCCTCCCCTCACCAAAGAAAAGAAAGTTATTTCCGAAAATGTAAGGTATAACCACTATTTTTTAGCATAAATGCCGTTTAGCTTTTTTTTTTTTTTAATGTATTTAAATGAGTTAAAAACAATAATTCAATCAGAATTTGTCAGTCAGACTTAGTTTCAAAGGTATCACCATATGAAGTTCGCGAGTTTGGGTATTGTCACCCATCGGAGCAGTTTTTTTTAATTAAATTACTTTATTAAAATAAAATAAAAAGTAATTACGATATGTAATTTCTGATTCCACCAAAATGTTAAGGAAAAAACTCACATTATAGAAAAAAAATGTTATTTTGTTGTTAATGAAAACTTATAAAAACAAAATTTTTAAGTTTTGAAGTTTTTTGAGCACAACTTCCAAAGAAAAATTGACTTACCTTTTTTTTAAAGTACCATCATCTTAATTATGTAAACAACACATTTTAATGAAAAATGATTTGGAAGTTAAACTGCATAAGTTCCAATATTTAATATTTTTATACATAATTATTAATGTACCAATTTCTATTAAATCTCTAGGAAAACCAATGCTAAATAAACAATATCTAGTTTTTATGAACAAAAGTATAAGTAAAAGAAAATTAACACAAAGATTTCTTTAAAATCGTTTAATATTTTTTCTCATTGTAAATTAAAAATAAAAATTCGTTGTACATAATATATTGAAAGAATCGAGTAGTTATAGTATATTATACTAGGTACATTATTACAAAAATTAAATATAAACTGAAGAAAATGTATTTTTTATCACAATTGCATTTTTTCTGATCTTAATTGCATTATTAATAATATCCTAGAATCTATAGAACTATCTAAAGTTATAAATGTATATAAATTAAATATTCTAGTTTATATAGATAATTTCTTCAAAATATTCTTTACCTAATTGTTATTTCTGGTTAAATGTTGACCACATTTTATTAAAAGGGTGTATTTTAATAAAATAAAATATTTAATTAATTTAGTATATTTTAATAAACATGATGAGCACTGACTAGTGACTTGTCTTGCGCATACATGTCGTATGCCAAAATTACTGCTCCAGATTATCGCAGATGTATTTCGTCACAAAAATAACTACAAAAAAAAATTGTCTAATTCTAGTTGTGGCCAGAATTTTTTAAGATTCTGAGTGGAACGATTTTTTATATTTCAAAAACTTATGTGCGCCTGAGCTACCTTGTACCAACAGTGCCGGGGAAATGATTTCTACTTGACCCCACCCCTAGATACGACTGTTCCTATATAAAACGAAGAAGTATAATCACAGAACAAATATAAAATACAAAAAAAACTCATACCATATAAAAAAAATCAAATTAACAAATTCGAATTTATGAAAAAATATAAATACGCTTTTACCAATGTCCTATAATATCTATGTAACAATATACCTAACTACGAAGTAATAATATTTATTATTACATACTGTCCTATAACTGGGTAAAAATTTAAAATACAAAAGAAAATTAAGTTGATAATACTATGGAATTATTTGTTCTATAATACACTATTTTATATTTTTAATTAGTATATACCCAAGTAAAACCTGGGTCGCAATTCGTATGCACGTTATAACAAATCGTTGGCAATAATTAAGTATAAAAAAATAATATAAAAATCTCGGTTCGCGATTTCGAAGACCGTGGGACACAACTAGTAGAGTAGAAGTAGAAATGTAGAATCTACATTGCAAAACGATTTATAGATACTCAGAATCTAAATCCTAATAGGTATGCACATACATATTATATAAATAAATTTAAAAAAAAATTTTACGCAGCTATAATAACAATAATAAATAATTAAAAGTTATAGCACGAGGAGTAATGGACCGATATCTTGAATTCCGATGGCCCGTCGACGTCCAACAACCGTGAAATGAGTTATGGGCAGTGTTGTAAAAAATACTTTCTAAAAGTATTTAAGTAATTACTCAAATACTCTTAAAATAAAGTATTTAAAATGCCACCCAAATACTATAAATAGTAAAGTATTTGAGTTAGGCAAATTCAAATAACTTTCAGAAGTATTTGAAATAATCATCAAATACAAAAAAAAATTCTTTTTACTTTTTAGTGCTGAAATAATTTGTAATAATCAAAAATTTGTTTATTGCATTTTAAGAACATG
This sequence comes from Macrosiphum rosae, assembly GCA_016617965.1. Lineage (NCBI taxonomy): Eukaryota > Metazoa > Arthropoda > Insecta > Hemiptera > Aphididae > Macrosiphum > Macrosiphum rosae. Next base: position 7,097 of record WHPZ01582453.1, on the reverse strand, counting down.
ATTTGTCAATAATCAAAATTCTGATCAGTCATGCATCACAACAATGAACTTTTCTCTATAAAGTTACATATTAATTCAAAACTATAATATGTATTTGGATATCTCATACCGCCATCCATGATAAACGATAATGATAATTATTGATAAAAATTGTCTTGGTAAATGGGTAGTAGGTACTAATAATTACCTAGAAATAATATTTTCGTATAGTTAAATAATTATAAAGTATAAACTATATAGTATAATAGCCGATAAGCAGAAGTTTTTACATATTATATATATTTTGTTATTGACTTAAGCTAATTTTAGTGATACCGACTACAGATATATATTTTCGATCAACAATAAACTGTCTCCTGGATAAAAAAAAAAAAAAAAAACATTTAATCGACAAAAACCGATACCAAATTGTTTGTGTGTGTTTTTATTTAACAAGAATAATTATAAGTAGAAACAAATTAAGAATTAAAAGAATAAAAAATAAGCATTCAATAAAATAGTATTCAATAGTAAAAAAAAGTGTTTGAATACTTTTACTCAAATACTTTACAACACTGGTTATGAGTACAATAATTATTGTTAAAATAGTGATTAAAGTATTTCAGTTCTTATAACACTCTAAATGTCTATGCTAAGGGTGGTAAATGGAAAAAGAATTAAAGGCGGAAGACCCACCGTGATTCACTGACGTTAACAACATCGCCTAGCTGACCAGTGGCCATTGAGTGTCCTTGAACAGGACGTACGCAAGAGGGAAACAGACAAACCTGTTTCGCCTCTGCATGGAAGAAAATACCGATTGTATTGGTTTTGGAGAAACACCACCCCTTGTGATTAGCGTTGGTGTCGATTATTGCGTGTTCATTGCCGGACACTTGTTGAACAGTATTCAGTGACCGCCGTGTTCGAAGTCCACGTTTGGTGTCGGTTCTGTCCGTGCTTGTTAAATTGTTCACGTGTTGTATTCTTGTATTTTTGTTGCGTCAAGTCTTACTTATTAAGTTATATTTTAATTATCTTTACAAAAAATATTGCGTTTTTAATTCAACGACTAGTATTTTATAAAATGTATCAACAACCTTCAGGATCAAGAATTGCTGATGAAAGCACATACCGTGCGGGCACCTCATCATCAAATGTTAACAGACCCGTTAAAAATTCTCACTTGATGAGTATTGGATCAATTCATTCACCTAATTATCGTTTGCCGCCTCCGCCAAGTTACTTCGGTCCACATTTGATAGATACTGCCAGACCAACTGTACCAAAGTATTTATCTAAATGGTGTGTGATCGTCAAAAGCATGCAATTAGAACAGGGAGATTCAAGATTGGTCGCCGCATTAAGTGGTAAGTATTCAAATATATTTATATTCAAATGTTTAGCATCGTGACGAAAATATAAAAATAATAAGTACATCACATAAAATATTAAATTTAAAACAAGAGTTCTCATAATTAATAGTATCATACTGTTACCAAAAAATATATTAAATACATAAACACAATATTTTGTGTATATATATATTATATTTTTTATTTGCTGAGATGATTTATTATTTGTCCTTCACGGTCACATATGTACATTTTATGGCACAACAATATTTATATAAGAAAATTTTATTACAAATTTAATTTTAGAATTTGTATAGGTTGTTTTAAAAATTATTAATCGAATTCGGTTAAAATTCGATAATTTGCCATCTGTATACTGCTTAAATTGAACAGTTTGGAGTGTTTAGACTAACACTAACAATATGTATAATTTATTAATTGTTCGGTTTATATGTTTTTAGGAACTTTGTTGGAAAATGATTGTAGATCCATATTATGTGAAAACTACGATGCTGGTAGATTGGTTTTTGTGATATCAAAAAATATTGTTAAAACTAATGAAGGAATATACCATCTACTTGGACCAATCGCTAAAGGATATCCAAATAACTTGTATCGTGCATGTTTGGAAGCTGATGGTATTCCAAGAACCTGGAAATACGTTTTGACACAATTCTCTGGTAGACTTTCTGATGGCAATCAGAGAGCGATTTCCACAAATGATAATGGAGCTGTGATCCGCGCCCTAGGCATTGAAATACATGAATTGATTAAAAGTTATAAAATTATTCGACATTTGGCGACCATAGCAGATACAAGATTGAAAGAACATGCCAATGCTCGGAAGTCTATTAGTTTTGTGAGACACCTATTTCAACAAAAGTTGGTTTATTCACTGAGAGTCGTTAACAACCAAATCATATTGGTAAGGTTTAATGTTTTAGAAATTATTAGTTTACATAGTAAAAGTATAATATGCATGTTTTATCAATTCAACAAGTAGGTAGGTACCTAGGTAGTCTTGATTCTTGATAATTCAAATTATAATCAGCATAATATAATATAAATCATGTACAAAATTCCATCTCAATTATTTTTGTTATTATAATATAGATATTTACCTATAAATTATGAGTATTTGAAAAGTTTCCTACGTTACCCGTAACTGTCGCATTTGTCGCCCCCCCCCTTGTAATTAAAGGGCCGTTATTGGGCCGGGTACGGGCTATTTTTGGGGCTTCATAATGTAGCTAATAGGTATATATTTAGGTATCCCTCTACATATTATGTATTAATTATTTAGTAATTATTATCTCTCAAAAAAATGTTTATTTATGCCTATGATAGTAATCAGTAAGTATCCAATTATGTAAGAATGCTATTTGTATTGAGATAAAAATGCAATTGTAATGTAATTTAGCTAGCGGTATTTTTTCAATTTTATTATGGGCCAGCCCTCTCAAAAATCGAAATAACGCTACTGAGTAGTACTGACATACTATCCGATTGGTAGGTACTATAAATTATAAATTATGTTTTTTAGGAATAGGTGTATATAGTAGGTAGTTATCTTTATTCTTTATATATATCTTTATATTACTCATTCAGCTGGATGAAATATTTGGATACTCAAAATCGGAAAATTTTAGAATTAAATATATTTTAGGTGGATACTTAGTAGATTTTTACTTTTATCAGTTTTTTAAAAATAATAACGTAGCTACCTAAATATTGCAATTATTCTGATATCAACTCAATATAAAATAAGAAAAATACTATAATACAACTTTATTACAATTTAGATTCTGAGCGGAGAGATGAATGTATCAATTTTACAATGTAGTGTGTTTTATTTTTATTTTTTTTATCTGTGTCTGTATACATGATTAGTAGGAAATCGGAATAATGTTTCTATTTTAAACTTCAGTATCTTGACGGGCGGAAAAGTGAATCTAGTTATTACTTCTGAGATTCCGAAATTGAAAATGCACAACAGTTTTCAAAAGCGTCGGAGAAATGACATATTTAAACAAAGAATAACAATTTTAGTTATTTTGCTATAATTTAAAAATATTATTGGTCGGTACTTGAAACTTTTAAAGTACCTATATTTTTATATTGTATATAGACTTTTTAAATGCAATGTTTTCGTCTAAAATTAATTCAACCTACAAATAGTGAAATAAATTACGTTAATATCAATAATTTCGCAAAATATACTTAGACGGTAATATAAGCTGATCAATATAATAAAGACTGTCTTCGTTCCTCAGAATCGTTTTTCGTATTCAATGGTTTTATATCACTGAATTCAAAATTAACACATCCTTTACAGTGACCCACTTTACACCTACGCTGTACAGCAGATCGGTGCCCACTTACCCACATTTTTATATTTATTTTTACTTTTAAAGAAATACTTAATTGACTATAAATGTCATTTTTATTATGTTTTAAGGGAATAAAAGAAGTACTTAAAAGAAGTCCAAGAAATTGAAAATACAAAAAGCTGAAAATAAGAACAAATGCAAGTACTAGTTATCAAAAATGTATTTTTTTTTTTTATTAAACTGGAGCCTGGCTACTAAGGCAATTAGCAATTAGCTATTAAAAATGTTATTTTATGATTTCAACAGTTTTAATTTGAACAAATTAAAAATTAATATACTTATATATAGATAGTTGAAAATCATGTATAAGTTTAGATTTAGTTTGGTAAATTTTAAATCGGACATATTTATTTATTGTCTATAATACACTTTTTAAGGGATTTTGGTTTATGGACCAAGTAATTTTTTTGGGTTCTTATTATAATAAAATATATAATAATTTTAATAAAATAATTTACATAGTTTATCTATCATGGTTTTTAGAAGTTATATTGTTTTATTTTATTATACTTAATAATTATAATAATTTTTGGAATATTTATAATAATAATAATAATAATAATAATAATAATAATATATTTAGGCTCATCATCATTGTCAAAATATTTTATTTTACTTATGTATTTTTATAATATTATTATGAGAGTATATTAGTCTACTAAATAAACATGATTTTTGCTTTTTAATTATTATGTAACTTAATCCTTATCACAATTTATATTGTTGAATGAAACATTAGTTGGTGGGACCAAGTAATTTTTTTGGGTTCTTATTATAATAAAATATATAATAATTTTAATAAAATAATTTACATAGTTTATCTGTCATGGTTTTTAGAAGTTATATTGTTTTATTTTATTATACTTAATTATTATAATAATTTTTGGAATATTTATAATAATAATAATATATTTAGGCTAATCATCATTGTCAAAATATTTTATTTTACTTATGTATTTTTATAATATTATTATGCGAGTATATTAGTCTACTAAATAAACATGATTTTTGCTTTTTAATTATTATGTAACTTAATCCTTATCACAATTTATATTGTTGAATGAAACATTAGTTGGTGGGATTAGATATACCTACCTACGTTGCAATATACCTATTGGCAATCATTTATTTTTGTAATTGATATTTAAACATTATTTTCAATGGTTGTCAAATGTACTGGAGTAGTTCCTTTATAGGCACCTGTCTCGGTTCTTTTATTTTTATATATAAATATTTGTGTGCCTTATTGTGTTCCGTAATCACTGAAAATGCCAAATATGTGCACGATGTGTATCACCATTTTTTATATAAATAATATTAGGTATTAATATATTATTGATTTTAGAGAAATTATTGTAGGTATACAAACAGCGATGAATCATTTATGAACCCTGCGGAACTCTCGTTGCTGGATAATTTTTTTATTCAGATTTATTACCCAAAAAAAGTAAGCAGGTGCGGTGGTCATAATTTGATTGCACCATAAAATTCATAGTAAAGACTGTATGTTTTATAACTTCGAAACTAAATTTGACCGACAAACTCTGAATGTTGCCATCGTTCTTAACTTGACCAAATACGTAAGTATGTTAAAACAATTTTTTTCTCGAGGAGCGTGATAAACTAAACTTGAGCCGAAATCTTTATGATACGTGTACCTTAAGTATGCCTGTCATGGTATGTTGTCATAGTATTTGCGGAGTATACACTAATTGTTATTATTAGTTATTATATACTTATTACACTATTCCAGCTTTATATTGATTTTAAGTATCGATATAAATAGTTAAAAATCATTAGAAATCAAGTGATATCAATATCAAATATTTTTTTTTAATGATACAGACACAATTTTCATTGTAGAGAGTGGTTCATCATTATTATTAGGATTTTTATTATAAAATACTAATTGATTTTCGTTGTTTTTACTCGACTATCGTTAGTGGTATTCTGTGGTTAAAGATTTAGGTACAGAATGATATAAAAAAAATCATTCGTTTATTATTTTCATTACCTACCATTTGTTGTAGATATAATCATATTATTATGATAATAATAAAGAAAAACAGCAGTAAAATAATGTTAAGACGTAGGCATAACTATGTGGTATATGTGATCTGAACATCAAAACATGATACACTACGTCTATTCATTTTTGAATCAGAAAAAAAAGTTTTTATTTAAATTAGTTAATATAGTATACTTGAGTGGGTGCTACAACCGCTTGCAAGCAGTATTGAATCGAACAAAATTACTTCACTGGAATTATTCTGAGGCCTTGTACTTCCTACAGGCTGCATCAAACTCCGATGTTTTATTTAATTTAAAATAATTGTATAGTATAATTTGTAAAAAAAATGCTTAAAATTGCATCTTTTTGGGTAACTTACTCAACGCTGTCATAATTAGTGATATAATATTTAATGGCGTATTTAGAGACCATATCATATTATTCATTATTGCCCAATTACATTTCTTAAGAGGATGCAACCCGAGTTTGTTGTCTCCGTCTTACAAATGTACGACACATCAAATGTTCGTACACGAGTTTCAATAGTGTGCAGGTAGTTTTGTTAAAGGGAGCTGGAGCGTATTTTAAGGCTTAAAAACTAGGCATTTTATATTTCAAGTTGAATAGGTCTTGTGAATGTGTTGAAAGTAAATGAACATTAGTTTGTGTGGTTCGTAGTACCGATTACGTTGTATAGGAGCATCATAATACGGCTGTCATTTTACCTACGCGCATGCACATGTCACCACTTATTACTATATAAAATCACAAACATTTTTTTTCAAAAAAATACAGCCAGTGAATTAAATCACTAAGCTCAGTAGGATGTTCGGGCTTAAATTTTGAAAGCAGATTTGAATTCTCCTCTAAATTTACTATGCTTTGACTGTCGTATACATTTTTTATATTCTATTATATCAATGTGTTTCAATTTGAATTATGAATATAATCTATTTTTTTTAGTAAATTTTAGTAAAAAAAATAAAAATCCGAAAAATGAAATTGTCAATAAATAGATAATTTAGTGACAAATTCAAATCTGCTTTCAAAATTAATATCAAAATATTATATTGGGAGTAGTGATTGAAGTTGTGAGCTATGTTTTCGACCAAAAATTAATCACGCTCCAGCCCCCTTAAAGTGAATTGACCTATTATAAAATTTTTAGGTAAGAGCATTATCTGTGCTTAAGCTTTGGCTTTTATTCGATATTTTAATTGTCAATATGAGCATTTTTAATTTATGATAATTTTCATATTCATATCTTGCTTAAATACTAAAATATCGACAAAAATCGTCGACGCTTAAGCAGTAAGCACAGATAAGGTTCTTAAAAGTTTAATAATTGATACTCTTATATAA
>WHPZ01582452.1:0-10303 GCA_016617965.1 Macrosiphum rosae | reverse complement strand
GACGACCACCCAAATTCGACCCCTCAAGCGCGCCTGTTACGGCCACGCTACCCGAACGAAGTTCATAAACCGAACGCCACTACTACAAGCGGGCCCGGTATATTAATTTCATTCCTTCCATTTGACTTGTAACCAATATCATAAGCTATTCACATTATTGTACGGGAAACCGACGGCCAGGTGGCCCTCGAACCCACTCCCCTGTAAAATTGTAAATAATATTAATCATTCCATAGAAACAAAGAATCAGATGATACTATAAACATTGGTACACTTTATTTAAAGTGACGGACGATCGCTTTCAGGCGACTCCGTTACACTGTACCCACCTATTTGTTTGAATAATAACAGTTTTTTTAAATTAAATTTTGGTTGATTTGCAATTGTTTTTAATTTAATTTATTTTATATTTTATTGATTAATTTAATATACAGACAAACTATGTCATAAGTTAAAGGTAATATGTGAATTCAACAAATATGGCCAGGATAATCTAACAGGATTATTTTACACTTGTAGAGAATCAATTGCTCTACAATGTACATACTCCATACTGTTGAGAATTATTAGGTATTGAGTTATATGTGTATAGCTAGTTATAAACTTATAACTTATAAAATAAAGATTCAATAAGAAGTTAATGCGTTGACTGTAAGTTTTGTCTGTTGATAGCTGATAAGACGTAGTATAAGATAAAAATATTCTCAATACAAATTATGCTAAGAGTGAATACACTGTAATTTTCACATTTATTGTCAAGTCGAGACACTATCCTGATAATCAGCGACCAGACACACTATGTTTGATAATTCATATCAAAAATGAAAATTTCTGTTTAATGTAATATCATGGTCATTTTATGATTTTTATTTTGTTATTGTGGTGCAATAATAGAACCAAGAGAAAAAATTATATTTATTTACCCAATATTTTTGAATGCTAGTATCAAATAAATTTTTAAAATGCTTAAAGTTTATATAAGTATAGTTTGAATTGTTTAATTCATTATTGTACGTTTTTTTTTTTTGCTTAAGTATAATCGTATTTGATGAATAATGTTTCAGTATATTTATATTTTATATGGATTTACAAATATAGCCTGTTGCCTGTTAGCTGTTGGTACAACAATTCAAACAATTTGAAAGTCCTGAACAATAATTAAAACTTGTTAAACTCCCCCTCACCAAAAAAAAAAGTTGGAAATACCGATGTATTTGTCATAAAAATGGTGTATAGTGTAATTCATATTTCATAATGTTACCTAAGTTAATCTTGTAATAAATAGTAAGTATTCTAAGTTTCAAATATAGTCAGTTCTTCAGTTAATAAATTAGTTTAATTTTTAAAGTATTGTTAACTAGTTATCTATACAATAAAATTAAATGCAATGCGTTGGTAACCGTATCACTTGCGATATAAGAACGGCTGGACCGATTTGGTTCATTTTTTTTTTATATTTGTAATAGTCCGAAATAAACGGAAAAATTTGGAAAAATTTCACAGGCCACATAAAGTGGATCACTCAAAATATTTTGAGATATACGATGGAAATTGAAAAAAATGTATTGTTTATAAGTTTTTGTCATTGTATACATCTGACGGGATTAATAGAAGTATAAATTTATACTATTTTTTTTTTTTAATATAAATGGTTTTTATTGGATACTCGGGCAGATGTGGTAAAAGTATCCATCAAATATTAATTTATGGCTTCGAATAATTAAATGATATCTTAAAAGAAATATGATAGTTGAATGACTTGAATGTATGTTTGTAACAGCCAACTCCAAAACTACTTGACTGATTTCGTGAAAATTTCAAATTTTTCCAAGAGGTATCAGGAAAGTTTCTCTAGTCGAACGCAGGAACGTAACTTTGGGGGCGGTCGGAGCGATTCTCCCCCCCCCCCATAACAATAAAAATAAGCACCGTTTGAACCATGTCGGATGTATACAAAACGATATATTTATTATCCAATCCACCACAGGTACTTGTCCATTTCGTTTTCATTAGTTCGGTTTTAATTAGCGACGAACACCGACGTAGATTTGTCTGTGAACTGAGATACTCTATAAAACCAATATACACCTATAAGTGCTATATTTTATATTTTTTCAAGGACGAAGTTGGGTGGGTTATACAGCTAAGAATGGATGTTTGTTTATCTGAAGTTAATAGACTCAATAATAATTATATATCCATATACTATATGACAATAACGGACATTCTGTACTAAAACAGTGGCGATTTGCAAACAAATTGTTATCATTGCCCCCCCGAGATTGTATATAATTTCCCTATATTTTGCTATATTGTTCATGTTAACTGAATAATGTAAGGAGTAAAATAGGCAACTATAATTATAATAATATTGGGGATCAATATTGTAAAGATATTTTGATAAGAAATAGTTCACCAGTTTTTATATTATGCCAGTGTCGTATATTATTGTATAATATAGTATTTGTTAGGTATTATATACATATAAATGGATGTTTTTCTGTCTGTTAGCTAGACTCAAAACTACAGGACGTTTTCAATAAAAGTTATATCAATACAATATACATTCCTTGAGACTTGGAGAGTTTTTATAGCATATTTTTTCAATACCGATACTCTATAGGTATATAGATAAAGGATACATAGGCGTCGGTTCAAACAGGAAAAATGGTAAAGGAAACCTCACATTTTTATTTTGTTTATTAATATGGTTGCTATTGGTTAGTGCCTTAATGGTTACAATAATTATAATTAGCAATTAGTAAAAATATGGCAAATACATTTTTTTTAAATATATTAATTTAAAAAAAATAAAAATCTTTGGCACGGGCAAGACAACTAGTATTATATAAAAAGTGCTATGAACACCTATTTTTATATTGTTTATATTTCTAAGTATTTATAGTATCGATTTCCATTTTTTCATAAATGTATGCGAAAATATTTCAAATATAAAATTTATTAATTTGTTCCTGAATGTAGGTACTCAATATTATTTTTATATTATACTTTAACTATTCTCAATCAGGGATTGTATAAAACAGGGATGGCTAGCGATAAGTCGCAAGCAGCACAATATAATGAAACATAATGTGAAGAGCAGAAGGAAGGAATAAAACATATAATTATATTAGTAAAAACGTTAAAATGCGAGCCGCATGAGTCTATGACGCGTACTTCAGTTAGGCCACCACTGGACCACTGGAAAAACAAGTTATTTTATACAATTTCAAATAAAGTAGAATGTAATTTAATGCTTAGAACTAATTTAAACTTGGAACTAAAGCAGAATGCTAAATTGTAAAATAATTGATTCCATACTTTTAACGGAAACACATAATATTATACAGATAAAAATATAAGATACATAAAGGATATGTAGCTAGTGAGATACAATTGGAAAAAAATAATAAATAAATCTCAGTTTTTAATAGCTTTTTAAGGACTATTTAAGTTACCTTAACATAAAAGTAATAATTGACTTGAGACTTTGAAGGTAATTGAATTTGAATATAATATTATACATAATATATTATGTATTATATACCTATGTATATTATATGTATTATATTATATATAATATTATACATATACATATGTTTATGTTGGATAATTAGAGTAACAAGAAAAATAATTAGTAATGAACTATAATACAAGTGGCTAATTGACTTCTTTGGTTAGTGATCTATTTGGAATGGAATATAAAAAAAAAACAATATATCCAATATATTCTCATATTACCATAATATTATAGCATAGTGGGCTAATGATATGACATTTACTATTAGTATTATAGTATTACCACCCTTTATATTAATGTTTAACACAAAAGTACTATAGTAGAATTCTACTTTTCAATAAAATTAATTTCCATTTACTGTTTTTAAATTTTTCCAAATTCAAACATAAACATTACATACATTATTATAATATTAAATAAATTATAAATTACCACTTATAGATACACATATTTATGTTTTCAGATATTAATGGCTTTGATTTATATACATAATAATATCTGATATTTGTATTAAAAAATCCGTAATGTACTTTATTAACCTAATCTTATTTAACATAATATTATTATTTATTAACAATGAATATTCTTCTTAACTTTATACTATAAACACTAAGACAGTAGAACCAACCAATCAATAAAACAAAGATTGATCAAAATTAAATTTAAGTATCCATTACTAAACTTAACTACCGCAATAAATAATTATACATACTTAATAATGCATTTTAATGGAATTGGCTTGGATTGAAGATGAGAATATTACAGAGGTAAATGTATTATAAATAATTGATGAATAAGATGGATTGAAAGTTCTATGTACATAAAAAATATAATATATTTTATCATAAAATAATGGTATGTAATAATCAATTAATAAATTAAACAGGAGCCTGGAATATGCTCTGTTAAAAATGTAAATAATGTAGTAACATCGCTCAACATTAAACTGTTGAAATAATCACTTAACGTAAAAATAATTATTACCATTTAATACAAACACACACTTTGATCAACAACACGATAAAAATTCATTGTATATAATAAGCACTTTGATTTCATATAAACTATAAATAAACAACTTTAAAATAAATAATATTCATGGATACACCTATACCTAAGTATATTATATTATACTCTGCTTAATCTGCTCTATCTTACATAATAATAATAAAATCTTCAAAATTGTTTACCATTACAAAAAAACTATTTACAATTACAATGTGTACACAAACTAAGTCAGTTAATAAAACTAACTTACCTTTAACTCTTCTTGTTTTTTAAAAGCTTCAGCCATTAACAATTTGCGGTCTTGTTCACTTAACGGTGGTTCACGAGCTGGGGGTCCGGAACCTGTCTTAGTAAGCTTCAACACAACTTTTGTTTTTTCATTGCGTCCCAAATAGTCCTTCATTTTTTTATTTGGTTCTCGTACTAACTCACGACCAGAAAACCAAAGTTGAGCTACATTTGGTGCGATCACCTAAGTAGGAAGTTCAATACAATTATTACTTATTGAAATAATAATTGAACTAATTTAAATCAATCAAAAGAATACTCACTCAAATACAAAAACTAAATTGAAGTAATGTAACTAAGAGTAAAAAATGTATTCATACCTCTAATGATGCATGAGTCCCGGTAAGATCTTCATTGTTTTCAATCTCAAGTCTTATGTTATCATGTGGTGGTAAATTCATTGGATAAACAATCATAATAGCACCTCTAAGTATATCAAGGGCTTCTTGAACTTTCTTTTGAGTTAATGAAATCTGAGACTGAACCAATTTCTATAAAACACACATAATTTATAAAAATACGCAAGTAGTTAAAAAAACTTATAATGGTAATATTTACTTTGGACACACAAGCCTTGGCCTCTTCAATTGTTTTAGTCAACACATTTTGCATATGTTCATTAGGTTGTTTTCCATTCCGACGTCCAATTGGGTCTTTGTGAAATGTGTAACCACCACTTGGTATACATGTTTCACCCCATTTATCAATCAATTTAAGTTCAACAACTTGTTCATCGGTCAACCCGATTATCTCAGGAGGCAACAATGTACCATGTTTTTTAAGTTCTTCCATTTCTAAAGAAAAAACAACAAACAAATTATTTATAATAGTAATGATAATAAAACTAAATACCTAATCAACAACAATGTTCTTTATTATAAGTTGATAATTATTACCACTACAGATTCTGGAAATTTTCAAACGGCCGTTATAGATTGAAGTAATATTCAATGTGCATTCGTCAACAGGAGTTTCCAACGATGCCTCATACAAAAATTGACTATCGTCACCATACTTAACATGAATTAATACCATTTTTATAATATACAACAACACAACCTACAAAAATAAACCATAAATAAAATAAAAAGTATTAAAAATTAATCAATAACTGTAAAAAACATTTATTCAAATTTTAAATAAGTCAAAATTTCTTATAACTCCTACAAAAAACCAAAAAGTATTCGTACCTAAGCAGTTTATAAAACTAATCCAAAGATTTTAGAAAATGATTGAGGTTTGAGTTTAATTATTATAATGAAGGAATTAGATTGATTATATTATGAAATATGAACCTAACCTACCTACATTGTAAAATAAATAAAATTTAAATTAAGAAAAATAATACAATTAAGAATTATTAATATCTCCCGATAATATACCTATTCTAAGTATTATTCTGTATTTTATTAATTTATTATCAGATTGTGAGTTGTTTTATTTGTATGTTTTCATTAATATACAATAATTAATTTATTAAATAAAATGTGTAATAGCAGGTACCTAGGTAGGTATTCAAATTCAATTATATTAAATTGAAATTTTTTTGCTTCTATAAACCAAAATATTTACAAGTACAATGCATTATTTATTTCTCATAATATTATTTAATTTGTCAACAAAAATCATCTCAACTTCTTCAATTTCAGACAGAATTTCAGACAGTATTCCAACAGTATGATTCCTCAATCCGTCCATTCACAACAAAATTACTAACATTGAATCAATTTTTTGTTTAAATATTTATATCAAACATAATAATATTGTGGAAATAACCATACTATAGGAACCCCACTATAATATCTACAAGGTTCGTTATCAAGCAATCATTGACCTGAATGGTTTTTTTAATGTTTAGAAACCTCAAAAAGTAATGATAAAGTAAATTCGGTGATTGTATAGAATTTTTTTGCACTCACTTTTGGCGATCCGTGTTTTAAAGAAATTTTTTTTAAAATATAATAAACCACCTATCTAATCAATTTTGTAAGAATATCATTTTTTTACTAATACCCGTCCTATCGAGTAGGCACTTATTTATTAACGGTAAAGAACGGTGCATGGGTTTCACAAAACTTTGTTTTGGATATAAACGACCATTTTAGCGAGCTTACCGATGCTGTAAATTCAATGGCACTTAATGTTCTCGGAAGAAACTGAGATAACAAATTTAAAACTGTGCCGGCGTTGGCGTGTAAAACGATTAATGACGAATCCCAGCGATATGACGACGCGGAGGCGCCAAACAGAAATATTGCACGATTAGAAAACAAACGAAAAACGATTTCCTTTGTTCGTAATAATTTTTGTCCGGACCTTATTAAAATAAATACACAAGTACACAGACTGTAGTTGTTGTACACAACACAATGTAAACGCGTTATCAAAATACAACTCAAACCTGGTGCCATGGCAACTACGGTACAATACCATAATAATATTATTATGATATTATATACGAACCGACGACGACTATGACGTAGAAAATCGCCGCCGTTTTACCACCGCTGATTGTATCGTTTTGTAATTGGTTTTTTACGCCTCCCAATAATTCCATTGTCTCTCAAATTCTCTCGCACCCTATCACCATTTACATCGTGTGTGTAATACTATAAATAGTATATTACACCGTGTGCGGTAGGTGTATAGACCTTGTAATTTGTAAAGTGCAGTATCCGTGTATTGTGTTTACCGACCAATCAAAAAATATTTTACACTTTTATAGATCACATCAATATCGTCATAGTATTATTTCAATTGTCACCGTACATAAATAAGACCAGAATAAACTCGATATCCGATATCTAAATACTAGGTACCTACTGCCACGAAACTTTTTGAACACTCTCGTGTGTTGATACAAACGAACAGACGATATGCGCCATATAAGTTTTATGCAAGCATAATATGACAATATTAATTATTTTTATGAATGCAATTTTATCCTCGACGTTGAATTGATATTCAATCGTATTTTTTCAACCGGTTTAAATTCTAAATTAAACAATATGGATATAGGACTAAACAAGGACAAGTTTTTCTTTGATGTGGACACATCAAAAAGTCATAATAAATATTAAAATAAATACTATTAGATTCCTCGATTTATTTTGAAGGTAAATTTAATAAATGTAATCGGGGAATTTTCTTAAAAATAAAACAATATTTTTTAAATATGGAAGTACATCCCCACAATTCACAGAATTTTTATTCAAGTTTTGAAATGTGTACAACTACAGTCTACAATATAATATTCTACCATAAACTCATACCATAATATACTTTTATAGGTCTATGAATATGATAAGATGATAACACCTTTATTTTGTTATCATTATAATCATTGTGATACAAGTAGGTATACAACTCAAATTTCAATATTTACAATCTATTAAGTTCATTAAAAAACCTAAAACTGTTATTTTAAATACCTGAAATCTAAATTCTAATATTTTTTTTATCTATTTAATTATTTAATAGGTTGACATAATTTGATGCCTATAAATTATATATAAACCGAGTAATTAATACAATGCATCAATGACGGACACTGTGGTAAGTTAATACAATACCTATGTCATTATTATTTAAGAATATCATATAAAATACTATTTAATAAAATTGCTTAAAGTATTACAAAAGTCATTTTTACGTGACCTTTACGCCAGTATACGGAATGTTATTTCCTTTCAACAAACGTGATGTTAATGTACTATAATTTTGAAGATTTTTTTGATGATTTGAATTTGAGATGTTCTAGATCAGTTAGCCATTCCCTATGTCTGTAATTGTATTTTTAATGACAAAAATGTATTTATAAATAATGTTTAGTATTATTCATATTCTATAAAAATTATTTATTAATTATTTTTAATTATTTAGATGATGGAAGACCACCAATTAGGAGTCCAAACAATTGATGAAAACTCTAAAACACTTCAAGAGCATATAATTGACCATGTTGTATTAAAAGCTTCAAATAGTGATTTTAAAAGCCAACAGAAAGACCAATCAGAATTTTCACTTGAAGAAAGACGAAAAATCACTGAAGACATTTTAAATGATAGTCACTCAAAGTTTTTATACATCTTTGGTGAATATTTAATAGAAGATCACTTACAATACTTTAAGTCTGGAAATTATGACAATTATGAAATACATTTCCATCTACACAGATTAAGCCGATTAATCAATTCTAAAAAAGTATGTTATAGCATAACATACTTTATAGACAACATTAACTATTATTATTGATTTAATTAACTTATTTAGGTTATTTGTAAAAATCGACGTTACCAAGCTATGCTTGAACTTCTTAAAGGCGATTACTTTAGTGATAATGAGATGCGAAATAGAGAACCTTTACTTTGGGAACAACTGGTTGGTCAATATCTATCGGAAGAAGAAAAGTTTAACTACGATAATCAATATTTAGCTCAAAATTCGTAATTATAACAAAAATATTTTTATATATTTATTTATATATGTACAATATTTATTTAATATATTTGTTTAAGGTTAACTGAAGTTTTATTGGAACAAATTGATCGTGATAATAGAGATGATTTAAAACGGAAACAACAAATGGAAGAAATTCATGAAATAGAAGAAATTCATGAAGTAGAAGAAATTCATGATGAAGAAGAAGAAGATGATAGTGACAATAAATCAAGTAAACCATCAACGGCTATGGAAGTTCATACACCTTCGGCATTTTGGGGCGAATATAGTAAACCGAAAATTGAAACAGTAAAAATTGGCAAACGTCGATGGAAAGAAGATCATTTCCTCAATCTAGAACAGTGTAATAATAAAAAACTAAATGAAAATGAAAGATTCCTTTTATTAAATGAATTTAAATCTCATATGATTCACAAATTCCTTAGTGGTGAAGAAGATTATGATTACAAGTATGAATTTAAAGTTGTATAATATATATCATATTTTTATGTATTCATTTTTCTTTTTCTATAGTAATGTGGATAATAATCCAGAATATGATAACTTGCACATACAGTCCATTGATGAAGAAGACAAATATTTTGATTCGGAAAGTCCTATTGAAGGAACACCTGTTATAAGAGATGACAGTGATACAGAGCATCCTATAGAAAGTGATGATGAAGAAGATGGATTAGATACCTATATGAATATGCTAAAAAAAAATGAAATTACTGATAGTGTTACAAATAAATTAAAAAATTTATAAAATATTTAACTCCTGTTTAATATTTGAATTTGAAATTTGTTTATATTTTTAACATTATAAAATGGTATTTTAATAAAAATCCTTTTTTTTTAAATTTAATAATTTGAAACAAATTATTGAATAGGATAATATATCTAAATCTAATACTATCTACGATTAAAAAGATTTTCGCTTGAACAAAGAAAATAAATGAACACTAGTACTTTTATAAATAAGTTAAGATGCATTAAGTGTTGCTTATAGTAACACTGATTATAGACATAGGTATGCATATTACT
>WHPZ01582450.1:0-11814 GCA_016617965.1 Macrosiphum rosae | reverse complement strand
TAAGGGGCAATGAATAATTTATTCATAAATTCCATATAATTTAATACCATAGATAAGTATATAATATGTCTTATACCTAGACTGACATACCGTCTCCTCTCAGAATTGTTTTTCTTATAAAATGATATTCTATCATTGAATTCTAATTTAATATCATCCATTATACAGTGACCCACTTGTAACCTACAGTACAGCAGAGCGAAATCCACTTACCCACCTTTTTTCTTCTATACAGCTGCATAAAGTAGTAAGTTTATATTATATATTTAAAAATACTATCGTTTTAGAGTATCTCTCCACTTATTTTTAATTTGTTTGCCCGTCGCATTAAGGTCTATTACAATAATGGCATAGTTTTTTAATTACCTTAAAAATACGAGACTGCAGAGGATAAATTAAAAATTTAAATTACCTAAGTTTACATGCATAATACTCACGAAAAATGCGGCGAAACGGTGCTAAAAGCCCAAGTGCGGACAATGCTGATAAGGACAAAATTATTGTTGCGGCAATAACGAAAGTACCCAGACTAGGGAAAAAAGGGTTTATAATCTACATTTACGTTATCTAGAAATACCAGTGGCCAGTAGGTTGTACCTATTAACAATAAATAACACCAAGTTTTGTTAGTAAGTCCAGTTTAGTTCAAAGGTTTTCAAGATTTTTTCCATCGTAATTTTATAGTTGTGTGTATCTACTGTATAAAAATAAACCAGTACATTTACGAAATACGAATAAGACTGTCAATACTCAATAGTATAAAGTAAATAGATAACAATAATAATTACTAATCCTATGTGTAACTATTTTAGTCACGTAGATGACCTTTATGAGGTGCTGTTTGGACAACAAAATAATATTTTTAAATAATATATAGATTGATCAATAAACATATTGTTTAAGCAAATAGGCTTTCCAATATAAATTATTTATTTGATAACGTTTACCAGAGTTATTAATAATAGATAAGTTTAAGTATACCCCGCATTCTCTCCACTTGGCAAATAAAATATTATTTGTCGCCTTACCCACTACGTATAACTTGAATGTATGCAGCAATAGGTACAAACCTTATGCACATATCTTGCAACATTTTAATATTATACTTTTGTATGATTTCAAAATTTCTTTGGAGGTGTTATTTCTAATTATACTTACAACTTCCTGGCATTTATATATGTTGCCCCTCTCGCAGTTATAACACTGATATAAAATCTATTACTTGTTCTAAATAAAGTATAATTTTTTACTAAAATAACAATATTACAATAATTATACCCGCACATAGTACCTACGAATTATTAAGTCTATCAACATTTAATAAACATAGTTGAAATTAAATTTACGCAGGTACCTATTATAGCCAGGTATAGGTATTAAATTTTGATTTTCAGCAGAATATTTTTATTTCATTTTTTACTCGATCAGTTATTATTTTTCTATCAATTATACATACCTACCCTTCAAAATTACAATACAATTAATACTATTTTACTTTTTTTACTCGGAGTCGAATAAATGTTTTTGTAATGTCATCATTAATTGTTCTTATAGATGCTTTACATATTACATAATGTCTAAGCCTAATACTATCATGTAGTGTTTGTTTCTAAATTTTTAATTCAATTTTTTAAAGTAACAATTATTAAGTATTACAACTTACACTATTATTACCATTTCCGTTGTACTGTATTACCTATATTTAAATATTATGATGATTGTAAATAACATGTAAATATGTTTTTGTTCTCGGTTAATGACTATAATGTTGAAGCCGTAATAAATGAAAAAAAAAATTATTAAGTATGTATTTTAATTTCGTAATCCAAAGTTATTCTTCACCTCGCAGCAATGGGTGGGGTTATGTTGAACCACGTTACCCTACATTCTTATAATTCTATAATATACCGTGATTGGATGTGGCTTATCATCATAGTTCCCATTTAATGGATCTATAAAACTATATTATAGTATATCGTTCGACTGGAACTTACAGATATTACGATGCACTTATAAATTGTATAGTGCGGTTTAAACTCTTGCATATATTATTCAAAAATATTTTATTTTTTTTAGCATAAGATAATAATTATTGTGGTTCGTGTGTTTTACTATTAATTAAGTTTAATAGGTATTTTTATTCCATACATTAATTTAATAAGTCAACTATAATATTATTATATATACAGATAATGCCTATATGCCAACTGGAATATATTTTAGAGATAAAATTATTTTTTGACTCTGATGAACATTATAGTGGTTTTATGGTAAAACGAGTGATAGTTTCCGGTTCACCTAATATTAGCACAGAGCAGATTGAAGTAAAAAACAAACAGGTTTTCGTATGCAAATTTGATGAGGGTCAGTAAAGTGAGTAAAAAAAAAAAAATGAAAATGAAAAGTTCGGTATGTTAGCCGTTGCCCGTTGGGGTACGCGATTATCATTTTATTTTATTTTATTTTTTTAGAAAAAATTTAAATTTATATTTGATTCCCAGAGCTAAGTATACTTCGCAACAGAACTGAGGGTTTTTTTTTACAACGGCACACAGGCACAAAGGAAACCCTACGGGGACGTGTGTAAGATGAACGAGCGTACGACTATACTACCCCTGGACCGCACACCGTATACGCATTAGCTTTTTTCCTCATTTTGTTTTCACCCCATTTGCACGTATACATAAAAACAAGAGCCAACCGAGGGATCTCTTCTCCACCTCTTTCCTTCGCAATCCGACAGGGGTCTTTTCCCGCGGACGTTGCTAAGTCGGTTTTAATTAGGTTTTCTCCTCCGCCGGCGGCTTATCGATCGGGCGGGCCGCAAAGACCTTTGCGCGCGTGTCTGTATGACTGTATAGTTACTTTTATAATATGTATTTATAATATATATATATATATATATGTGTGTGTGTGTGTGTGTGTGTGTGTGAGAGAGTAAACATATTAAATGCAAAGTATTTTCTTTTATGATAATATTACATATATCTATAGAAGTACTAAAGATGATTCTTCTGATGCTTAAACTGAGTTTTAAATAATATATAAGTTATTGTAGAAGTGGCTGTATTCAATAATTAAAATTAAAATCATTGTGAAAAAAATGTATTTCTTTAATATCATCAATAATATTGCATTTAATATGAACTCTACACTTGTATCGTTTTGCGTTTGCTATGTTTAATTGAAAACAAGATCACAAAAATAAACACACCTGCGATACTACTTCAGAGTTTTCAATTGATTATAAATAACTTTTGTTTCTCATCAAATTCTTAAATTATATATTTTACTGTTTAGCAATGATTCGTTATAATTTACGCCATACACACTACACTATAGTAATATTATAGTATTATAAGTATAAGTTCAAATGTTCAATATTAATTTTTTTTTACATATTATATTCAAACATATTTAACTCGATAGAAACGTTGTATTCACTCAATGAATCACGAAATGTGTAATGGATATAATATATTGTATGATTGCTTAATTTAATAATATTATTGATTGATTTAAATTATCATATTGTTTCTACGTACCTGCAGCTGGTGGATATATGTGCTGCTGCAGTAATGCCTGATTGATCAAAACACATGTCTATGTGTAGGTACATTGACTTTATTCACAGGTTCCGTCTTCGTTTATCGTTTTCATATTAAGCTGTTCAATAGAAACAATTCATAATTAATTTATATATCTAACTAAAATAGGTTATTATACTTATAAATAAGGAAATATTTAGAAAAATGTAATGAGAATATTGACAAATAGTAGGTACCTTCATAATGTAGCTACAATAAATAGGAATATAAAGCGCATATTATATTCATTCAAACTGAAGTTCTCAAACTGGTTAGGCAATGCTTGGCGTTATTAATACATATTGTAATATAAAAGCAATTCTTTTCTTCTGAAATTATTCTCACACAAAATAGCATATATAATGGTATTAGCAATTTACAGTAGAAATTATATAGTATTATATATATCAAATAAAAATAATTCGTTTCTACTTTAATAGGTAGTTAAAGTTTAAAAAATATATAAAATGTAATAAATACACCTACGAATGTCATAATCATTAATAATAATTATTAGTTTTAAAATGACGAATATTTACTATAATTAATAATAATGAATTAGAAATAATATTGAATAGAGTAAATACTTTACGATTATAGTTTTAATTTTTTCTATCTACCTTTTTATCAAATTTGAATATACAAGCATATACTGTTTGAACATATAATATTACGTTGTTATGAATTGTGAATTCTAATGTACGCTGGTGTTATATTAGGATTTGTAAGTATTTTCAATAGTTAATTAAGTAAACCATTTAGGTACTCAACGACAAAAAAAAAAAATGGAGTTAGTGACTATCTAAATTGTGAGACTTTTCTACTAACCATATACTGGTGCGACTACTAAAAGCAACAATGATAAATATTTTGTTTTATTCTAATTGTATAGCGTGCGGTTTGTTAACTTTAATCAAGCTTTTTATTTTATAGAAGTTTTGTGAGTATATACATGTTATAACGTGAATTGTGAGCAAATAATATATCGGCCTTAATTACTTTTTTTTAGTGCACAGACTATAAACTACATAATTATTAAAGTTGATTTAAGTAAATCTAATATACGAATATATTTACGATAGTTTTCTCTAAAATTGGTCAATAAAAAGTTATTTTAAAAACGAGTTCATTATAGTTCATATTTACGTATAGTTATTACTTATTATTGTAAAAAAAAGCAACTGCAGAGAAAAATAAATGGAATGAATTGTACATATTTTATACAAATGTTCCCTAAAGTTCTATGAATATTTTGTATTTTTGTGCCTATAGTTTTGTGAGTAAGTCAGTTATATGTACCTACTCATTATTAATGACAAGTAGCTGGTATTTAGTTTAACGAAATTCGTAAATAATACGTTTAAAATTGCATAAGTTATTTTGTACACAGGTAGGTAGTTTATATTTAATAAGTATCATTATTAAAAATTAGATTAGATTTTTCAAATTATTAATATGCCCTTCAAAACTTTTTTAATTTCTATTTATTTACCAAGTATTTTTTTTATATCCCATCTGCGCTCGTGATTTTAATTTGTTTGTTTAGTTTTGTAAATTACCTAAATGATACTATTTTATTCCACGATAACATTATAGCAAACACTATAACTTATATATACTTAACGACTTGTTTAAATTTAGATAGGAAATACCCATTTGAGCGAATTAATATAAATAATACAATTTAAGTCCTTAAGCCCTCGACAGTTGGCACTTATATAATTTTTAAAAAATACCTGCTTTACTATAATAATATCGATATATTAGATGAAAAATGTATCAATTTAAAATTTTAGGTGGTGTTCTACAGAATTTTGAGAATCGATTAAATTTAAAATTTGACTGGCTCATTTGTTTGGTTTGTAATCTTTCAGCTAACCAACTTGACTTTTAATTTTACAAAAAAAAAATTTGCTCTTAATGTATAAATAATAGTATTACAATATTATATTATACCTACATACGCAAAAAAGTCGGTTATGGCGCCGTTTTGGTTTATTCTACTAACGAAAATGGTTTATTGGTTTAATAAGTTTACTACTATAATATAATATAGCCAACGGGTTGTATCATATTATAATATAAAATCGTTTATGATCATGGATACCGCATTTAAACTTCACTCGGTAAAAGCTATCGTGTGACTCAGTGACTGTGGAATATGATATAATATCATTCACCTTACAGATTACATTATAGGTACAGTATATATTATTATATTATTTTAATAAGCTATAAAGTTTATTATAATATAATGGCCCTTTGTCATAAAATATAGTGGACGAGTTTTACCGAATAATTATTACGTATTTCATCGATAAGTTTGGTCTGCCTCGTATCGTGTATACGACCACAAGTCGTTGTGTTTTAGGGGTTATTCGTTCGACAGGTTGTTATTATTATTTATACATAATATATATATATATTATATTATATTATGAAAACACGTCATACCATATAGTTGCGTATAATAGGCCACTAACAAATAATGGGAAACCGAACACTCGAGAACGCCATGTCTATCCTAGACGAGTTAATAATAATTATTATACGGATAGTATTCGAAACGTATACCTATACAAACCAGTAACCACGAGGGCTTGGTATTAAATATTATGTACATAGACGGTGCACCTACTTCCTATGTTCTAAAGTAAATAATGTAAAGCAACGTTTATAGCTAACAGCTATGTGTATTATCATGTGAAGGGTCGGTGCTTCTATATTTGTGTTGTGTGTACTGTTCTATCAGATGAATACAATATACCAGCTACTAGCTATTATATAGTTTTGTGTACCTACTACATATGTACAGTAATATTTATGTGCATTTTGACATAGGTTCTAAACGCAAATAATACCACGATATTATCATGTATTATTCATAAAACTGTATATAATAGTTAATAAATGATTGTACATTTTTTTAAGAAATTTAATAAGTAATATTACCTATATAATAAAAAAATGTACACTGCAGCAGTTCATATCGATCTTTTTCTTTCCAAAACATGATAGTTAAAACTGAGATTTTTGTATGAAATATTTTTAAAATAAAAAATAAGCGTCTATATAAATATTATTGTGGTTGTGTTTAAAAATAGTTATTTTTGTGCATCTGCAGTATATAAACAATATTGTGTTTTCGGACGAAATGAAATTCTATAATGAAATTAAAGTAATATACATTTTTTTTCAAAGTACATAATATTATATTTCGTTTACATTATACAGATAACAATACGCGTATACAGTGAACAGACTACTTTGTACACTCGTCACGATTATGGTGGCTTATGCATGATAATTAACAGAAAATTAAAACTACAATGGACGTATAATAAGGTAAAACCAAAATGTATATTTAAAACAGCGACAGTGTTAGAATTTTGTTCACGTTAGGACAACATACGAAAAAACACGTTTCAAGCAAACAAAAAAGCAAGAAAATAAAATATGTATAATACACGAAATAATAATAATAACTTTGTCACCGATGGTAAAAATAATATATTTAGCTGAGTAGTGAGTGAAGCATTGACCATTATTATTAGTTCCCTCCTTCGGGTGGAGGTATTATATAGGCGTTAACTCCAGGAAATCATTATATCAAAATAATGGTTTATACCTTTATCCTGAAAACGAAAAAATACAATACTGCTGTGTTGTATAATAACAGGGAAATACATCCATTCCCGCCCTATAATCGTGATCATTTGGCATCACCTGTATTTTAGAAAATTATATTCTATTTTGTTGTAATATATGAGAAATATAAAATTAGTTGCTGAGTTTTAAAATATTACATTTGAGATTAAGAAGTTCCTTACTACGTAAAATGTAAACAAATATGTTCTTTATTCCCAAATTTATGTAGCTATATGCCCATATGTTATATCAACTAACAAGTAACAACTATAGATTTAAGGTATACGTCTTATAATGTATATTTAAATCATGACGATGGTTAGACTTTTATGTAGGTAATTACGTATACGTACGTACGGATTTTATTTAGCTCGACAGGACACGAAATGGATTATTGTAAAACATCCGTAATATATCATAATATGATTGTTAAGATAGGAAAATTTGTACATGTTTTTAAAATCTAAATCAACGATTGATCATTGATATTCCAAATTACTGTAGTTTTAAGTACTCTTGGAATTCTTATGGCAATTTACCTACACACATGACGTGTATAAATTTATAATAATAGCTATCGCCTAATTAATGTTCAGTAAACTTCAGTTATGCAAACATCAATTAATGTAATTGTATTTAATGGTCGCACGTAATATTATCTGTAAACAGAAAAACAAGTGTCAATAGAATTTTACGTTTGAATTTTGATTAGGCGTTTTATTGATGTTTATAATATTATATTATTGTATATATATATTAACCCATAAGCTTCGCAAATCCCATCAATTATGACGTACATATAGGCGCCAACTCTGAACTTCATATATATATATATATATATATTATATTATGTATGATAATAATGTATAAACAACTTTGTGTAGGTAGTTTTCTCATTAAACAAATTTAAGCTACACAATAACATTACTTCAGTGCACTATTATAGGTTTCACTGAAATGGAAAATTGTGTACGACAACTTGGCGAACAGTTGATTTTGACACACTGTCGCATTGTCCCGCATCACATGCCACCTAGTCCACGACCTTTTGTCGTCGTGTGTATTATATATTATATTATATACACGTGTATGTTTTTTTAACATTGGTTTTTCACCAGTTGTTGCGCATAAAACATTAATTATTTTCTTAATTACAAAGGACACGAGTTTTGCATGCTCTGCTTTTTCCCCGACGCGCAAGCCGAGCTTTTTGCCTGCAAGCCCTTTTGTCCGGTTCTTTAATAGGATTCTGCCCCTCGTTCTCCATATATATATATAAACACACCCACACACAGACATATGAATGCGCTTATGTTTATATATATATTTATATACTGTATATACACATAACTATTCATATATATATTATATATAGTCTATACAGTATACACAAGTGAAGGATGAAACAAAACGCACATAGGTTTTCAGCAATGAACACAATTTACATCTATACACACTCACGCACTTTGGTCTGCAGACGGAAACAGACCATTAAAACTCTTATCCTTGTAGCCTTGTATGGGGCCTGGCTGTGGATAATGGCGTTAAAATCCGCATATACATTTTACATACGCAGTACGATAAAGAATTAGAATAAAATATCACACATTTTATTATAATAATATATAAAACATTTTTAAAAGTTTAAATACATTTTAAATTAGACGAATTCCAGCAAAGTTATTTAGTATTTACTGAGCTAGAAAGGCAAATTATATAGATACGCACAATTAGTTGAAGTATAGCAGGTGACTTCCTATATATGTCTTTGGTTCTATGAAATTAAATTAAATTCTATTATAGGTCCTACCTATATCTCCTCAAAATTGAAACTTATTTTTACAATATTTAAAATACCCGGTTATATATTAATTCTATTTTGAAAAAAATTAAGAACCTATACAAATATGTATTTTTTTAGATCTACGTCGCAATAAAAACCAACATTTGTTAATTGTTATGTTACATGAACTTTATATTTTTATCCTAATAATTTTTACTGTGTCATAAAATTATCATGGTTTTGTAAGATATTTTAAAAATACGTTTAATTTATATTACACATATTATGTAGTAATATAATATATTACTATATATTTAAATATTATATAAATAGAAATCAGTACAATTTATCTAACGAGTTTAATCAACTTAAAGAAAATGTGATGATATGTATATTATATACTAGTATACTACAGAGTAATTGTTTTAATGAAGAACACAAAAGCGATTACAAAATAACAGTTTCGGATTAAATAATATACCTAATATTTTTTTATATTCGATTTTTTTTTACTTTTTGAATTTTAGCTTTTAGTTAAACAAATATATTGAATTTCATATTCCGAAACGAAATGTTAGAAATT
Organism: Macrosiphum rosae; assembly: GCA_016617965.1. Taxonomy (NCBI): domain Eukaryota; kingdom Metazoa; phylum Arthropoda; class Insecta; order Hemiptera; family Aphididae; genus Macrosiphum; species Macrosiphum rosae. The sequence goes on along the minus strand of WHPZ01582450.1, from coordinate 2,213 downwards.
GTCATTCAATATAAAAAAATTAAAATGATAAAAAATAGAAAAACATATAATCTTTTCAAAAAAGTTGTGTTGTCAAAACAAAAGGAATGTAAAAAAAAACATTTTCAAAAGCATTTAAAATGTTGTCGAGACAACGAATGTTTACAGTCACTCTGCTGTACATATAAGCAGTATATAATATGTATCGTTTACGATATAGGGATGGATAGATGGTTTAGTATCCATATAAAGGTAATAAAATTATAGTCAAGAAAAATGTTACAAAGTTTCGCAAACACTGTGTACAGCGTATAAGACTCATGTACATAAAATATATCACATACACACAGACCCAGACACAATCACACAGAGTAATTAGTGCTATCGTCACATTATATTATTCAACACGATACGATATGTATACAATTTAATAATATGTAATACATACCACCTATATAATATAATATATTATACACACACACGATTACGCCCAGCTACGACAATTAAGGGATTGTATTTCAGGGGTAGGTACACACCTACGCGAGTGTATATCTATATAGGTATATTTATATCATACTGTTAACACGTGGTCAATGCATATTATAATAATGGTCATACTTAGGTATATATATATATGCATAGGTGTATATGTGTACGCGTTTGTAATTTGTATAATATATAATCGCATAGCATATATAAAATATATTTTATTCGTTTCAAGTGTTTCGGGGGCATTCATTAGAACACAAACTTCCGGGTACAGTGCATAAATAAAAGAAGGAAAAAAAAGAGCGGAGAAATTTTTAAACAGAAAAAACAGAAAAAAATAAAAAAAACGTCAAGAGAGTAAAACGCCAAAGGTGCGCGGGGTGTGCGCACACATCTCGGGGGCTTGCACACACATATACGCGAGTTCGGTCGCACAATAGGAGAGTTTTCTGATTACTGCATTATGAAAACGTATATATATATATATATGGCGGCAAGTGTTTAGCAATGCGTGTACATGAATAATCCCACGCGGCGACGCTATTATATAATATAAATATTATAATATATAACGGCGAGAGTGTGCGGCGTCGGCGACGGCGGCGTGTATACGCGATAATATAATAATATTGTGTGCTGTGTGAAAATTGCGTGAGCACCGGACCGATGACCGTTGCCCAGGTTCTTCTTATGACTCTGTACGTATATATGATAATATTCGAAATAATTAGAATTGTAAATTACATAATCCCCGGGCCAACACCAGTGTCCGACGGTGCCGTTCTCTCTTCCGCGCGCCCGTCAATCCTTTACATATTATATATTTTATAATACGTCCTCCTCCGGGCCTACGCCGCTCGAAAAGGGTGTACCTACCTACCTACCTACGCTGTTGTATATAGTGTCCAGTGTGCGTTGTACCTGTATACACACACACACACACACACACACGCACGTAGGTTTATAATATATACTGTATGTTATTATACAGTGTGTTCCCTACATCCCATTATGATATTATTATACACAACGCGGCGGCGACGACGGCGATGACGACGACGACGACAACGACGACGGAGAGAAAGATAGACAACGGGGGCGGTGGAGGACTACGATGGAGTCGCGGAAGAGAGGTGAGCTCTCCCACCGACCCTCCGGCGACGGTCTGCAGAAACGGGGCAGGTACAAAGCGGTTTTTGCAAAGGCGGCCGAATAAATTATGGCCCAGCTTGTGTCCGTGTGCGAGAACTCGTATACACACGTTTTCTCTCTCCCCCCTATTATATGCATATATAAAATATACATAATATGTAGGTGTGTGTGTGTGTGTGTGTGTGTGTGTGCGTATGCGCGTAATATAATATCGTAACGTGTACATAAAAGCACGTGATATCGCGTACTTTTCGCCTCAACGTGTATGCAATATATATATATAGGTGCAAAGTTTGTGTGTGTGTATATTTAGTTTTAGTATAATATATAATAATATACCCACGACCCACCCAATCAGTTTAGTTTGGTTGGTGTTGTATAAAATATATTTACACCTATCTAGTTTAGTTTGTGTTATAAAAGTTAAAGGTTAACTGATAACTTACTGATAAGTAAGTATACGTCTTATATCGTTACGACAAATGAATGAATTTCAACCACGTTTCTCGTCGATCACTTTATTGAAAATTAAAATCATACAAATCTTGCGGTCATCAAATGTTCGACAAACCACCCTGCACCCTTACCTTATA
>WHPZ01582448.1:0-22059 GCA_016617965.1 Macrosiphum rosae | reverse complement strand
TATAGAACAGACACCATTCAGTAATTATTTATTATAGTAAAAAATTCAAATTTGCAACATTAAACATTTTTACATATGATTTAGAGTTTTATTTTTTCAGTGTATATACCTACCTACAATAATTATACTATAATGTATAAACTATATTAATCTGTCGAAAATGAATGATTTTATAGTTTTATATTTTACGGCATAAAACTATTGAGTAGATCTATCGAAAAAATAAAACCGCTAAGGAGTAAGGACATACTATATTTGTTGGGTCAAAAAGCGTGATAATGTAATACAAGGCTCCTGATATATTGTTACAATAAAATTTGAAAAATATTAAAAAAACATATTATGCACACATTATATGCATACAAATTAAACCGACGTACCTTCGTTCAAGCCAAGTATTTTCGTCACTTTTCGCGATGATGTGTTGACAATTAATGTAATGCAAAACAATAGAAATATTTTATTTCCCATTTTAAAATTGTATATTAAATTGTGTATTATAGCAATAACTGCGGGCCCAGTTGTAGTGCACCATATTTATACCATAGGTTATAGCCTATATATGTAGGTAGTAGTGACCGGTGATTGGTAAATTTTAAAATTTAAAGTAAATTGTAAATCTGTGCAGTATAGGTACATTACTTATGTATGAAATTTTAGAAATTGCAATTGAGCGAAGATTTCAGTGTACCTTGAAATAATATGAAATTTGCATTTATTAAAATTCTGGTTTTTGAATTAGGTACCTAAGTTGATTTACAATATGTATAAAATAAATACTCTACCTTATACTCTATAGACAAATTTATTATAATAATTTAATTGCAGCTATTATAACGGCCTGTGTTTTTTAAGTCATGAAAACATAAAATTAAACTGTAGCGATCTGTCATATCAGTTTTGAAATGCATAGAAGATGATATTGATATATATATATATATATATATAGCCATATAGGTACTATAATTGAAGGGGTCAATGGATGAAGGTGTTAACTAACATTTTTGGAATTGTTCAGGTTAACATACATTATCACACTAGGTATATGCCTACCACTTATATCCACTGCAACTAATGATCAATTCTTCTTATAACACGTAGGTAACCATAACTATTATTGGTAACCACTAAATAAAACCTTATCAAATTGTGACATTATAACACCCTTATTCATGCAATAATATGCATTTTTGAAAAAATTTCAGTTAACACCTTCATCCATTGGCCACTCAAATTATTGTGTGAATTATATATAATTAATAATACCTACCTATTAGTAAAATTATGATATGAACTATACCTATATGTATTTTATGGCTATTACTTAGAATTTTTATACACTCTAGTTAATTGAGTAATACAAGAAACAAAAATATTTAAACATCTTGAGACCTCCGTATTATTATTTAAAATTTTACTACTTGTATCTCCACAAAAAATTATTTTTGTGTCATATTTGCTATTATTCAGTAGGTACTTATCTAGAACTTTAAAAAAATCATTAGCTATCAAACTATATAGATGATCTAAAAACTCCTATTAATTTATGTATACATTTTAATTTTAATAAAAATGTAGTTCAAGAGAATAAATTACCATTCGTCGTGTGATATGCTATTATATAATATTAAATAATTAATTTTATATTCAATTTTGTGTTATGGGAACTGTGTTCTGTTGTAGTGTTACGCCATTATTTATAGTATTTACTATAACATAATAATATATACGTAGGCAGTATAGTGACTGCAGGTGTGATATCAATGTTATATAGTAAAGGTGCACGGTAGGTGCATATGAAATTTTAGAAATTGCAATTGAGCGTTGCTTTCAGTGTAGGTACCTTGAAATATACCTACAATAACTAATAAGCATTTATTACAATTCTGGTTTTCGAATTAAATCGGTTTACTATATTGTGTCTAATGAGCTACCTCTTAAAAACTAAATCATAATAGGCAATTCAATTCTGGTTGTTTAATAAACCTGACAGATGTAATAATCTAGGTAGGTACCTAATAAATAAATATAAATATATAAATCATAACAATTAAATTGTTTCAAACCGTACACAGCTATTCCTGTGATCTTCATTCCTCGATGTACTACCACAAAATATATGAAATATATTGAATATTAAATATATTCTGTGATACTACCCTCTAGACAGGGCCCGGCGACTGTGTACTGTATAATCGTATTATTGTTTCAAACATTTAATAAGCCTTTGTGCGTCTGTTGCTATATCGTCTTCGATTGTGTTCGTTTTTGAACGCAGATCAAAATAGTTTCTGGGACCTGTAAAATATAGATAACTTTGAAATGTTTATTAATATTAGTTTAACAACCAGGTTCATGTAGCGGGAATAGCTAAGCAATTGCCCCTTAACTGGATAGTATTAGGTACCTATATAAATATTGACAGTCACTTGATATTGAAAGAACGAATAGCGAAGGTGTGTTGTAATTTACTAATATTTGGAATAAATATATAGGTATGAAAGTAGTTTGCTAAACCTAAAAAACTTGGCAGTTGTTTTATTGTGGTACCTACCTACCTAGGTAGGGAAAGTTTCTTATGGCTATAAATGTCCTTCTTCTGTCGACTTAATAGCTACCTTGACAATTAATAATATTGGCTGTGGTTCAATATAATATGTTGTCTACCACCACTTTTTTGGTTCAGTAGGTATTATCTACCTACCGTGGCGTTTATATATCTATTGTGTATTTTTTTTTAAATTTAAAATACAGATATTTAGTATTGTATACCTATAAATTATAATACACGTATAATGTTTAAATACAAAAATGTGTTCTATTTAGAGGCGTTCTCGTATTTATAAACGTTGTCCTTATATTATACTCTATGGGCAGACGTAGTCTTTACATACTATCATTGAGTATAGATAGTAAATCTATACTCAATGATACTATATTCTATAGGTACTGTTATTTTGTTATTTTTTCTGTTGTATTCGTAATAGTCAGAACAAGTACCTATTGTATGAAAGAAAATTTTACGAAAATCCACCGAAAAAGTAGTAAACTGGATGGAAAAATACAAGTGGCGTCGGATGTCCAGCAAAAAAATAAACAGGTACATCATAATATATTTTTGTTTATAGTATAAGGTCGCTATTGATTATGATTGAATAATATAGTTATAGACCTGTACCTATAGTATATTCGGTCAAAACTATATAACTTAGTAAAAATGGTATTCCCTATTGGTACATTTTTCGACCGTTGTCCCTGAAACCTACACATGCACATCATAAACAACGTGTTAATAAGACATTCGTAATTACGTATACGCACCTCGTCTGCAATATCTACCTGAAAATATACTGCTCCCATAATCACAAGGGTATATCAAGGGCTACTTCGGGGTGGGATGGCTGTAATATAATCGAACGTGTCCCGACTGATCGACGTAGATCCTAAATAATGATAGCTTGAGGCTTGCAATTTTCACGGTAGGTACCTTCGTAAGTGGAAGTGCGCACTAAGATAGAATCTTCCAAAATTCGAATTTTAAAGCGGTGATTGAACAATTTATTATTTTGAGATTGAAGATGATCGATGAACATTTTTTAGTTTTGAGCATCACACGCCGAATATTAAATAAACGAATTGAACAAAGTTTGAATCATATAGAGTTTGGCACTTTTAAAGGTGTGATGATTTAAAAATAAGCTTGCGCGTTGCTATTGATAAAACTTCACCTTATAATAATATATTAACTGAGCTGGTATAGTTAGCTATTTTAATGAATAATAATTAAAGGGATTTAGAACGTATACTTTCTTTATCCTATCTTTTATTATAAACTAAAGCATATATAATTATTACGATTGATTGGGATCGCGAGTATAGATTTATAAACAAAGGCTATAATGATTTATGAAACACCTGAGTCTGCGCGTCTTTATTAACTTATCGTTGATGATATTTGTATTGTTGAAATTGTGTGAGAATATATTATTATGATTTCTTACCTGGTTGATGTTTCTTGACTTGAACAATGATAGAATTTAAAAAAAGAGAGTATTCACGATGTTAGTTTTCTTGAAATAATGTAAGTACAATTTTGGTTTGAAATAAAAGTTATTTTAATAATTCACAACAAGATATTATATGATTTGAAATTTGAATGAATACGTTAAGTTAATAATCGTTTTATAATTTTGGTAGCGAAATAAGACGGTGCATATATGAAAACTGTATGAGGCAGTATTGGCTAGTATGAACAGACTGATCTCAATATCGAAATGGGGGTTCTACTTATAGTATTGACTTGTTGTTCCATATTAAATTGTTATTGTTTATTTTACATAAGTTATACATGGGTACCTATAATCAAAATATGTTTTTGTAAGATTAGTGACATTTGTAAATATGTATATATATGCGGTTATTACTTATTAATAGTTTTTTTTTTTTTTGTAGTACAGGGACGAGGTGGCCGAGTGGTCCAACGCGTCGGCTGCGGCGCAGCCGATCCGGGTTCGATCATTGGTCATCGGGTGGCATTTTTCTTCGGGCAAGTCACGGTGTCCGGAGAATAAGTTCCGTCATCCCCTATTCCGGGGCATGGCAGAAACCTACGGGTACCCCAATAGAAATTCTGCCAAAACACTCACGTGTTCCTTTCCCTACCGTAACAACCCTACGGTACCAACTCAACCAACCTACAGGCTAATGACCTCAGCTGTTGAAGCCTTAAAAAAAAAAAGAAAGTTTTTAGTACATTTTGAATAATATCAGTGTACAATGGTACAGATATTTATTATGTTTTGATAGTGTTTATTAGATATTTTATAGTCATTTGATTTCATAATGAGTATGACTGTTGTTGTTATGTATAATTTTGGGTAATATAATGGGTAGGGTACATATAATTATTGTGGTTTTTTGGTAATGAAATATTTAATAGTATTATGATGTAAATATCATTACAAAGGTAACAAATTGAACAGGATCAGCTAGTTATTAATAAAAGTATCGGGAATACTTTAAGTTTAACTTAGGGGGGGGGGCTCCCTTAAGTATCACCAAAAATCATTTTCCAAACCAGAAATTATATTCAACATTAACATTCGAGCAGTTTTACTGTGCCAAAGGATGATGAGTGATGACACACAAAAATATTTTAATAAAATAAAAACACCATTGTAAAACAAATGCATTCATCCCTTAATTATATGAATCTAAAATTATGTAATGGTTTGGATATCGAAAACCTTAATTACAAATGGTTGGAAGTATAAGTTTCCAGGAATAATAACAACAAATTGTTTGAGAAAACAAATGAACTATATCAAATACATAATATATTTCTTAAACCTGAATTATCAGAAAACTTATTTGATAATACAGATTTTCAAAATATTAATACAAGTACATTTTAAATTAAAATATAAATATGTAGTTATTTTATTTAATTACCTAAACTAATTACTAATTAATACAAATTGACTAAACTATGAAATGTACCAATGCCATTTCCTTATTGCATAATATTAGCCATTGGCAGTCATATACACTGTTATATAAGCCAGTAAAAAAATGTAATATGAGAGAGAATCATTCTGTAACAATACAATTTAATACTTTTAACAAATTTGTATATTTTTAAACATAAAAAATAAAATTACATTCTTGTATACTTTGTAAATGTAATTAATAAACATAACAACAAACTTACTAGGAATGTTTAATACTGTTTATTATAAGCACATGTGAATAAACCAATTGTAAAAAATAATGTTATGAACACCATAACGTCAGACTTGATAATTGATGATCATCTAGCTTTTGTCACTAACAGTATATACACATAATATAATAATAATTGAAGTCCATTACATTTATATTGTCAATGTTAGCATGTTGATTACATACCTTTTGTGCCGCGGTAAACAAACAAGTTTTCTCTGAACTTTGAGAATTAATAGAATAATTTAGATAATAATATTATAAAGTCGAAAAGATATTTTTAAAATATTGAAATACATTAAAAGATGCTAAATTTAATTTAAAATTGAAATATGATATCAAATGTATACAATATAAGATAAATATAGAAGTTATAGAAATAGAATAAAAAGGAATATATAGTGTAATGTATAATAAGTAGTAATAAAGTATCATTTAGTACGTGACTTGTGTCGTCTTTGAGCCAGCTGACTTAAAACTACTGGTCCTAAATTAGGGGTTGGTGGTGACTGACTAACTGCTCGGTAAGTTGCTTCCATTGCCCCCTGAAACCAAAATAGAACATTTTTATAAACACTACAGTGAAAACATGTGCAATTATTTGTACAACCTTTATCTTGTACGATTCCTGCAATTGTATCTGATGCGTTGGTAATTTGTCTCGATTCATTATCCACGGACTTAATAAAACCTGACAAGCTGTTGGCCTTTGGTGAGGATCTATATGTAACAACTTTTTTACCAAATCCTGAAACACAAATTTAAAATTTTATTCAATAATACATAATATGAGACTGCTACAAAACACAAAAATAGTACCTTAGCTTCAGCAGACACTACTGTCCAGTTGCCAGACTTTAAATCTAGATTACTGTTGCCAATGCGATTTAGAATTTCAGTTGGCGTGTCTTCAGGTCCATTAGCAAATGGAGTATGTCTGCATAGAACATAAGTCAATTTGTGAAGTTCACTGTTAAAGTTTGGGCAATACTCACCCAGCTAGTAATGTAAACAAAAGTACACCCAAGGACCAAATATCACAAGCAGCATCATAACCTTGTCTTTTCAAAACTTCGGGAGCTACAAAGTTTGCAGTATAACAAGGGGTCATCAAAAGTCCATTATCTGCACGCAGTTGTTTGGCAAAACCAAAATCACATATTCTCAAAGCCTCAGGCGATGCACTTTCAGTAGCATAAAGAATGTTTGATGGTTTTAGATCTCTATGCACAACCTTAAATTAAAACCAAGTACATATTATTACCAATACTGAACTTAATAAAAAAATAAACAAAATATTGAATAATTTGTCTTTTTTTAAAGTATTATTTCAATAAACAATAACTTACTCCACTTTTATGTAAATAACATAAAGTTGAAGTTACAACTTGCATTATGGCACTAGCTTCTCTTTCCGAAAAGTATTTCAACTTATGAAGTCTGTCAAGTAACTCTCCACCTCTCATATACTCCATCACTAAATACACAGACTTATCATCTTCATAAACCTTGTTAAAAAAATGAATGATAAATAAATAGATGATAAAAATTTGGATGAAATTTAAATAAATATTATGGATCTAACATTTTAACAACCAAACAATTTATTTCAAAATTAGCTCAAGTATTGGATATTGAGTTCCTCAGTTAAAATTATTAAAATTGAAATAATTCTAAGCCAGAAATTAAATATTTAAGTCACATATTTTTCAGTGTTAAAAATGAATGTTGTTAAAATGTTTTATTAGGTGTTTTAAAATACTAACGTCTCTTAATGTAACTATATTATTGTGATGACCATAACGCAGAAGAATTTCAACTTCTTCTTGGCAGTCTTTTTTCGATTTGTCAATTATCTAAAAACAAAAACATCAATTATTTATTAATTGAACAATAAATATTAATATCACTATGATAAATATTCCCACCTTAACTGCATACTCAATACGAGTAGTTTTATGAACACATAATTTGCATGAAGAATAACTACCACGGCCAATTTCATGTTTGAATTCATATTCATCAGCCGCATTTCTTTTAGCATAAGGTAACTATGATTATAAAAAAAAAAATATTATCAAATTTATAATAAATTATTCCATTTATTTTCTTGTACTTGTATACATTTAGAAAATGTTCTAGAATCATATTAAGATATTATTTATTCAGTTTTTATTTTACCTTTGAATAGGGTTCGGTAGCTTTAGTCGGTATTGTGGATGGTTGTTGGAGATTTAGTATGTCCTCCTCGCCAATTAAACAAGGAGCAACAAAACTGAATCCTCGAAATAGCTCATGGGCATTAGCACTTGGTGGAACACATGGAGAATCTAAAATTGATATGATTATTTTTTTATATATTTTCGAAAATAATTTAAATTTAAACCTTTGGGAGTTTTAGAAGTGAATTCACTATCGAAATAAAATGCATCATCAGCTCTACTAACAGCTGGTTTAAACGGTGGATGGATTGTTTTATGGTATAGGTTGTCCCAGTTTATAGATGCGAAAAATGCATGATCTTTCAGTTCCTGAATGCCAGCTAGAATAAAATATAAGATAAGCTATGATTAAGGATTAGATACTATTTCTCGTACAATTATTATGTAATTTTTTTGTCACTTACAAGCTCCTAAACGATTACTAGGATTTCTTTTGAAAAGTACACGTAATAGAGCTTGAGCTTCATTCGACAAGAACTGTGGCATACCAAGTTTGGCGCGCAATATCTGTGACATTGTTTCTTTACGATTAGCGCCTTGGAAAGGCAAAGATCCAGTTAACATTTCATACTAAAAAAAAAGTTTATTAATTCACAATAGTTAAAATGTTAAAACTGCACGATTTACCATCAACACTCCAAATGACCACCAATCAGCTACAAACGAATGACCTTTTCGATTTACTACTTCGGGGGCCATATATTCAACGGTTCCACAAAATGAATACGCTTTTTGATCATCTAAAGGTAACTTGCTTAGACCAAAATCAGTCAAGGATATATGACCATCAGCATCTAACAATATGCTAACATAAAGGATAGTTTTAATATTCATATTTATTACTTAATCATTAACTTACTAATAGGTATGAATAAATTTAAGTTTTTCACTTACTTTTCAGGTTTTAAATCTCTGTAAATAATTCCTAGGCTATGTATATGATCAAGAGCTAATGCTAATTCTGCTAAATAAAACTTAACATCTTCTTCGGTAAACATAACCTAAAATACATTTATATATATTTAATATATATCAATATTTGGTTTTGGGGTTAAATATTACAGTAAAAAATGTTTTAGTACAAAATAAATTGAATATAACATACCTCTTTAGAAAGCCTTGTAAAAAGATCTCCACCACGTAAAAAATCCAAAATGAGGTAAAGTTTACCTTCAGTCTGAAACGCATAGTGTAACCGCACAATGAATGGATGTCGGACATCAACTAATATATTACGCTCCATTTTTGTTCTTATTCTATCCCTCACTGAAATAATTTAAATAATGTAAAAACTTACAATAATTAAACAAAATAAACCATACCTTTTAGAGTTGCTTTTTTTAATACTTTCATTGCATAAAGTGTACCATTATCTGGTCCAACAATTTTTCGAACCAAAAATACCTATATTTAATTAAAAATTTAAAAATGTGTTTTTCATATGAATAACATATATAACTAACTTTTCCAAATGATCCTTGTCCAAGAACTTTTAACAATTCAAACTGAGATCGTTCAGCCCTTTCATGTCCCTCTTTTATAAGTTCTTTTAGTTCAATTTCATGACCACTGTTCTCATCAGAATCGTTTTGGTTTTCATCCTGATCATCATCTAATTCATCAATGATTTCATCATCTTTATCCGGTCCTATACTTATATCGTTATGCAGACTTGAGGGATGGGATTGATTAAATGGTATTGGCTTTGACTTTGATGTACCTACAACCATGGCGTTGTTGCTAACTAGATTCTAAGACATAAATTAATACAAATTAATAAATAAAAAGAACGTTAAACGATATATAATAGAACAGGGCACACACACTAAACGCTGAAGAAAAATACCTTGAGTGTGAAATTATATTGTTAAAATTAAATCTGTTATTTAATATTTTTACACACACTTACCTGCCAATTAAGATTAAGAAACCTACTAATGACATCAGTAAAGAAGCCATTTTATATTATGTACTTGTGACATAAAATAAAATGCAAGGTGGGTAGTTGCGTGTCATAACCGGCTACTGGCTAAATAGTGGCTATCTAAATTACTCACCCCATATTCCATTTTAAATTCAATACAGTGATAAATAGAATATTCTTGTTTTAAATTTTATTGGGTACTTTAAGTTCATTGCTCTACGTATAAGTGTATAAAGAGCGTTCTAGATAGATATTTTTATACTTTACACACTGTTGATTTGCTATAAAACAAACTCAACTTCCGGAAAGAACAACGTTTTCAAACAAACAATAACTTGCAGTTGCTGTCAATATTAATTTTTAGTGATTATTGTATCAATGAATTAATGTGAAACTGTACAACATTACGAGATAATTGTTAAAGAGTAAATAACAGCGGACAGACAATATAGATTTAAAATTGTTGGTAAATACAACATACAACGAAAGAGAAAGATATTAATTATTCTTTTCAATTAGTCTACCATTCAAAATTGTACAATTAATGTTGTAAATTATTCTGGATACTTCTTAGAATAAGGTATGACAAAAAGAACCGTAAAAACCTAATGATCAAAAACCAATAGAATAATAATTTAGATGATTAGGTTATTGTTATACCTATATCAGGTTATATAATACAATTTTTAAAAACAGACTGATCGGTGACTCGGGTGTATTATATGGTTACCTATTATATTCAGGGATGGGCTACAGTAAAAAAAAAAAATTATTTAAATACTAAATTTCTTGCTGGTATGCGAGCCGGGATAATGTTTGTCCCCTGTTTGTCGCCCACTATTAGTCATTTCGTGATCCCTGACATGGAGAGACAAGTGATTAGCATATCATTGTCGGAAATGAAAACAATTACTTATATCTGAACCAACACCCGTGTTCAATAATAATAATTTTGTTTTTTGTTACAAATTTAAAAATAATCTGTTTTAGGTAATACTGAAGCGAAACACAGACCTTTTTAAACTTGTTTCATGATTATGTCCATCAGCTTGGGAAAAAAGATGAGGCGAATTTGAAAATTTTTTTAATTTTTTCTGTTATGTTAAATTCCAATAACATTTTTTTTTTTCATTTGTATTTAGTATCTTCAGACGAAAATGGCCTCACAATACGTCATCAAAGAAAAAAAGTGTCTAGATACAAGGTGTATCTAAAATGCTACCAGCCCTAATAATTTTCCTAATGCAGTTTATTATTTTTTTTTTTTCGTATACAATAGGAATTATAGAAAATAATAATATATATCTCTACAAAAGAAAATGTATCTTTGAGATAATGTAGGCAAAAATCGACAAACTCCTTCATTTATGTTCTATAATTTTTTCTTAAGTGTATTTGTGATTACAATTGAACTAAAACTAATAATAATTTCATATTTATATTCTGTTACCTACAAATGATACTCGACTTATTTGTTTTTTCTTATCTACCTACTCGACACGTGTCTTATGGCCGATGACATGACAATAAAAAATATACCAACGTTCTAGTAATACCTATTTATTATGCATTATGGAAAAACAAACTTCACATATTTAATTAACCTTTACGTGTAAGCCACTGGATTTTATAAGCCTGATTAAATGTTTTTAATTAAAATTTTTATTAAACCGAAAAGTTTTCAGAAACTAAAAGTTTAGGTCAAAAGTTTTTAATTTTTATATTGATGTAATTTTTTAATGTGTAAACAATTAAATGGAATAAAAATGATTTTCTACAAAAAATAACATTAATTTTTCAAATTTTTTTAGTCCATAAGCAATGTGTTAATATGATTTGATTTGTTTACGGAATATCATATTTTTGAAAGGTTTAACTGTTTCTAAATTAAATTGACTTGTTTGTACTTCTCTCCACAGAAATTTCACATCTTCTTATTGGGATTTCAGATGGATTTAACCTAATGCAGTAATGCCAACAAAATTGAAAAATGTACGATTCCAAACTTTAGTCGTAGGAGTTAGTCCTATGATCCGATGCCTAGGTACTATTTAATTTTCACAAAGATCTTAAACCAACTAAAATATTGTTAGGAACCTTAGTCTATAGGTGATATTATAATAATTTCAATTTGGCTATTTTTCCTTGTCATCGTGTATTACAATGCTTCTAGGCGGGCATGGCAGTTAACAAAAATACAAGAACCATATTTATTTTAAATTAAACAAAATAACGTTTACATTCTGAATTAAGTTCTAAATCATATTAGGTAAGGATGTTTATTTTAACCGAGCACCAGCGTAGTTAGTAAGGTTGGATGATGAACGTGTCATGTCACGGTCGAGTTTTTAAATCTGTTTCACAGATCCACTGAAAATACTGAATGTGATGTCGGAGCAAAGAAACCAGTTCCTGGAATATTGCCGTCGAGTGAAACGGAAACCCCACAATTAAGTTCACCGAGCATTTGCAGCAAGTAGGACGCATACCTAGGTAGCATACCTAGGTATATATATAAAAATTAATAAAGTTTACTTTCCCCAGACTCCAACAAAACCCACCCGTGGGGTACACTTTCACCGTACGAAAAGTTTGGTTTTTTTTGTTGTCCTAAACCTTTCACGACTACATTTCAGAACACACACAACAACAACCTACCAGAATAATGATCACTTACGTTAGGTTCGGTTTGCAGCGACACTCGTTTCCAAGGATCGACCGAATCTCCGAGACCAGCGAGTGGCATAATATCGCACTGGGGTACGTACTTCGGGTAAAGTGTACTGTTAAGGCAGAAAGTGCCGTGGGGGCCGTGCGGGACGCGGAAGGACGCGTGGACGGCCACGCACAACTCGAGGATCTATCGTTCGGAACGGTCGATCGAACTGTAGCCGTTGTCGTTGTTGTTGTGGTCGTCGTCGTCGTCGGGCGTACCGCGACCAGACATGGTACACTGGTACAGGTACCCCACGATCGCGGATATAGGGTGGTGTAGGGCGGTGGACGACGGATGTAATGTTGGCGTGATAGTGGTACGATGAATCTTCCGGAAAAAAATTGGAAAAATCGTAGGAATTCCCGTCGGCGACTGGGGGGTGTGTGTGCGCGCGAGTGTCCGTGTGACGTGCGAACGCGAGTGTGGATGGAAGTGGCACGGCCGCACGGGCGACGGGAGGTGGACACCGGAAAAGAAAATATAGCTAATGACTAATGATACAATATTAATAATGTTATGCGCTACGACGATTTACATGAATATCGTGTTGTTATCGGGCCGTCGGTGCGACAGGACGTGCGATAGATAGATTCCCCGGAGCTGCCTACAACAGGTACGGCGGAATAATAATACTCACACCAGCGCCGACGCGCACACACAATACACACGCACACATGCGCGCGCGCGCGCACTGTGCAGATGATATCGGTTATCACGTGACAGGTGTTTTCGTGCGTACAGTGTGCCGGCCGCCGTGGCGTGTAAAAACGTTTGGCGGCGAGTAGGACGTATTTCCGGTCGTCGCCGTCGTATTATAATCGTATAATAATAATAATAATAATAATATCGTATAATGAGTAATGATCGTATAAATGTATAATATATTGTGATATTTGATCCCATTATACGATCGCAATCGCAATGGATTCATAATAATTTATATTATGCTGCTACAATAACGCATTATTATGCTGTATAGAGGCGATCGAAACGCAAATTACTCGACTTGACTTATGAATGTCGACCGGCATTGCGAAGTAGACTTAGGAGAACTTACTATAAAAATCCACACACCCTTAGATCGGCTGGGGTCGGCGATTGTAGTTTCTAAGGGCGTCCGGACGATTGGAAAGAAAAATGTCGACGTCCCATAGGCGAGGCTCGATGAATTTGTGTATTAGGGCTATAGCCTATTATTTTTCTGGTGAACAACATAATATTTTCTAAAAATTTAACTAAAAAAATGTATGAAAGAGGGGGGGGGTCTAAAGCTAAACAAAATTCCAAGGGAGCTATAGGCCCCTTTGACCACACACCATTTCATTTTAAGCGAGGTCCAGAAATCTGTTCTTTTTTTTGCTTTTCGTAAGTTATTTTATGTCCACAAATGAATAATGAAAAAAAATCAGCGTTAAGAGGACGCTCCGCGGCCATTTGTTGTCTCCGTCTGACAAGTGCGTAACATGGAAAATTTACGCTCAGAAGATCACGTTTAGCTCCTTTTAGATTCAAAACCGAGTGAATCGACCTATTATGAGACTTGACGGTAAGAACATTATTCGTGTTTGTATGTGGGTTTTTTACGATTTTTCAATGTTTTGGCAAGTTATGCGTATATGATATAGCGTAAATTAAAAATGATCATAAGTCACATAAAAACGGAATTAAACCCACAAACAAACACAGATAATATTCTTGTATCTTACCATCAAGTTTCTTTGTTTCATAATAGGTCGATTCACTCAAATTGTTAAGCTAATGGAGTTGTCTGCTGAGCAGTGGCGTTGTGAACGGTAATTTCAGAGGCAATTGCCTCTAAGATTTGTGGTAGCCGGTGGGTTCCCTAGTAAATTTTATATGATATACTGAATAGGTAGTCAATAATGATCTAAAATATAATTAGTTAATATATTATATTAATACATTATTATGCATTAATACTTGGGATATTAATCGTAACATGCCTCCGGAAAATGTTTAGTTCGCCACTGCTGCTGAGCGCATAAATTTGCTATGTTACGCATTGTAAGATACGCATCATCTGTAGACAGCAGATATCTGTGTAAGGCCCTCTCTTAAAGTAAAATATTTTGGACTTAGAGGTCCATTAATTTTCTCTCTGCCGACCGGATGTGGATCGCTGGCCGCCTTTGCTGACCCCTGCTTTAGATCATATATTATTATAAATACTAGATAGTGTATTCTGAGTATTATGAATAATTTATGATCTGAGCGCTCACGGCCCACATCCAGCTGCTTAATTCCAAGATGTTGAAAATAAAGACTCGATGGCTATTATATTATTATTAATATATAATATTGGACGGTGTGAAGGAAGTATAAAGGATAAAAAGGGATAAGTCAAAAAATAAAATATAAGTATAAGATTCCACACGAGTGGAACATGTAAAATCATACATAGGTTTACATTAATTAGTTCCTGACAAAAATTAAATGTGTAAGTTCCTACACGGTGACAAAATTAGATTATAAAATAATTAATTAAATTTTAATCATCATTTATTTATTTTATTATTATTTAAATTTTAAACACATTTACGTACCTGCTTTATGCAAACTGCACTGATAAAATCTTAAAATTACGAATGGTAGGTAGTAGGTACCTACCTAAACACTTGTATTAACACGTATTAACTATTAGCAACCACAGTTACTTAACCACTAACTAGAGTATAATCAACTTTTTATTAGTTTTATTATTTCAAAATATCATCAGGGTAATTAAAATTGATGGATGACATAATATTATATACACGTTTTCTCACATATATCTTTTGATTTATACTTGCAATATAATGCAGTTTAAATTGAGTTAAAATCGAATTGGATATAAATTATATAATAAATTATAAATTATAGCAGTTCATGGTGTAGTCTATAGAACAATAATAAAATATCTACGAATTCGTTGTACCTACTTTTACGAATGCCAATCAATGGCTCATCCCCTCCCTATAATAATTCTTAAATACGCCGCTGGAACTAATATTTCCCAAAAATATCCAGAATCGGGTAGCATGTAGGAACAAGCCAACAAGAAACTAACATGACTTTCTTTTACCTGCTAATTAGTAATTTCTACGTGCAGTAGAGAATCCAGTGGTTGTTCAAGCCATTTAAAGAGGGGGAGATTTTCAAAAAATATTTTTGCGATACCGGTATATCAGCGATAAATAATAATAAAATATAACATTATATTTATGAAGGGTTTGTATTTTATGAAGTTTTATTCACGACAAACATGCTTAACTTATAAGTTATAATATCTAACACTGCAGCTATTGTAATACAGTAACTGTACAGTAACTTTAAAATATTATAACAGTTATAACATTTTAAAATTACTGAAGAATCACAGTCCAAGCCCCAAGGGGTGGCAATCGCCTATCACCACCCTCGTATCCACATTGCAGTGGCGTATTTGAGGGGGGGCAACAGGGACATTTGCCCCCCCCGAGACTTTTTTTACGCAAAATACGTTAGCACTGAGCTATTATTAAAAGTCAAATTTCATTATCATGCGTATTGCGTATTATGACTATTGACTAGGCAGTAGGCTTACTCGCCTATCATGCGTTCCCACCAAATATACGGTACCCAGTTTATTTGAAACTACAATAGTAACCGTTTCTAACATAGGTACCATGTTCTGTGTTACAATCACGGTCTTAGATTAGTTTACAATCATAGATAATAAAGAAAACTAGTTGTATAATCAATATCAATTATCAATATTCTGTGATAATCTATGCTTTGCTTTTTCAACTTAGGTTAAAAACTTGGTTGCGGTCAAACATGGGGCAAGACCGCTTATAGTTGGATTGGCTTTACTAAATATACACAGGAACAGAGACATACAAATAGATGAAGTTATTGATATGTTTGCTGCCACAAAAAAAAGAAATATTGACTTAATAATATAATTATTTTTTTTACTAATTGAACTACTTTACTTTTGACTATTTATTATTTTATATTATTATATTATTTTTTAGGATTATAACTGTATACAAGTTAAAACCGTGTCTATAACAACGAATAAAGTACCTATTGCATTCAAATTTCCTGATATTGGAACAGTGAGAGATTTTTGCATTTTGCCCCCCCTGAAAAATTATCCCAAATACGCCACTGCCACATTGCTGCTCGTGTAATCGCGTAGGAATTTTCATTCTTCCGGTCAAATTCACTAATATTTTGGAAACGAAAAAACCGTCTCATTTCTTTAATATGTTTGACTGTGATAGCTTTTT
This sequence comes from Macrosiphum rosae, assembly GCA_016617965.1. NCBI lineage: Eukaryota > Metazoa > Arthropoda > Insecta > Hemiptera > Aphididae > Macrosiphum > Macrosiphum rosae. The sequence continues at coordinate 5,202 of WHPZ01582448.1, read as the reverse complement.
ACTTTTTCAATAAGATGACCAATTTATAAACGAGAAATTTCACCATCCGAAAAAACGGCTTTCTAATGATAACATGATATTGTTATTAAGTTAACCTCTCCCTCATATTTAGTTCCATTTATGGCGTCGATATTCTAATTATTGTTTGCTTGTATTCAAGTGTACGCTTTGTTTAATACAATATAAAACCCCCGGCCCCCCTTTCCCCTTTAAACTCGTCCAAATTTCCGTTCATACACAGTGGAAATTATTACTATTAATTATTGACAGTAATCTATTGCTATCCACATGAAATCAATGGCGGTGTTCCGAAATTTACATTATTATTATTCTCCTCTCGTAGCAACTGCGTTCGAAATGGCTTTCTGACGACGACGCAACGGATGTACACGACTACAACTATTATAGGTACGCGCCCTACACAACAATATTATTTCATAGGCACATCGTTACAATATTTTACAGGCACACCTACGAGCGACCTACTGGCCGTGCCTGCCAATACGGTCAATATTGCATTGACGCGACTGAAAATTGTTTCATCGGAATGACGTGTGACGAATATTATAAATGCAATTCGTACACCCATATGATGTGGCTGTATGCCTAAGCAATATTATACATATTATACGCACAAAAGTCAACAAGTAGGTGAAATATTACATAATATGGGGGGGGGATATCTTTGCTCATGAATTCCGGATTGTTATTACCTATAGCGATTTGCGAGCTTTGACACGACTGTCGCCCTGGGCTCGCAAACGTTATAATAACGTTATATTTGACAAAAAACGATTGAAATTTGTAAACGTAATTATAACGGAAAGCGATATTATAAAAAAAAACTAAAAACCGCAAAACAAAACACTGACAAACGTACCTATAGTTTATAGAATATCACAAACAAAAAATAACGCAAAACGAAATATTTTAAAATGTCTATTGGTTTCGTAGAAACATTTATTTCATGCAATCAATCAAAGAATTGATTATATATTATATTCCGTATCCGGGCCATTACTTACCCGCATTAGTTTATTTTCAAATTTAATAGGTATTAAAACTATTTTAAATAACGATAAACACATAACTTGGAGAACGTTTTAATTGTAAATACCATAAAACGGAATTTTTTTTTCAAATGCAAGCCCTGCTGTCGCCATTATCAGTTTTGTCGGTGGGGGAGGGGGGGATGCATTTATTTATCTAGTGGTCACTAACAAGAAGGGTTACACTAACCAATAGTGTTAAAATAATATTAACTATTACTTATTAGTATTTAAGTAATATTTAGTACCTATATAATTATGCTGAAATAATTGCAATAAAATCAGTGCTTACATAGCAGTATCACGTCTATCACAGACCACAGCAATTTACAACAACCGTGAAAACTGAAATTTCCAAATTCGAAGTGGCCAAACCACGAATTAATGGGACTTTACAGTGTCATTTGTTGTCTCCGTCTTACATCAAATTTTAAGCTCAGCAGAACACATTTATTTCTGTAAGTTTAAAAATTAGAGCGAATTGAGATCTTATATAATTTAAACATTTTAAAGGTAAAACTATTATCTAGACAATGACATAGGCTTTTTATTATATTTTAACTTTAAAGCGAGTTATATGTATTTTAAAATTGTAAACTGTTTGTACAACTTAAAATACTCATGCCACTGTAGCCTCTCCTTAAGATATACTAATAAATAATTAAGATATCTTAATTCGTGGTCCAAACTGAACGTCCGAACAATAATACACTTTATTACTTCTTAGTTATTACGTATTATAGATTATTATATACTTAAGTATGCTTTAGAATAATTATATGCGGGTATAAATGTATTATAATAGTTAAATTTATATTAATGCCAGTGGACGATGAAGCTAATGAAACAATGTTATTAATTCTACTAAATCGACTCATTGTGACACTAGAAAATAACGTGATTACACTAAAATAATAATAATATACAGATGGTTAACTTACAAGTTACAACATTATTATATTTTAAAGTTTAAGTAGTTTAACTATTTAACTAATAGTTCTTATCAAAATAATATTCTAATCTTCGCGAGAAATAACTATTTATAAACTTCAATAAATATAAAATAAGTATTTATAATAAATATTTATAATCAATTTAATTGTAACCACTAACCATTAACCACGATTAAATATTTTAAATACTGATTCTAACTACTCAATAATGATAAAAAAATAAAAATAATATTAATAATTTATAGATTAAAAATGGACTTAATTAATTTTGCATGTTAGTAACTATATCCTATGAATTAACTCATGCAGTCATGCACAACGCATTAAGTACACTTGTGGACTTAGTGTGTTCTGCGTATTAAGGAAAATATCGAATGGACTTAGTTAACATTTTGAATTGTATATTAAGCATCTTTAAATAATATTGGGACTTAGTTGAATACAGCATATTGTAGATATTTTTAAACTGAATTTTATATGACAATAAACCGGAAAACCTGATTTTTGGACTTAGTGTGTTTAGCATGAACGGGGACGAATTATAATATACCTAATGGCTAATATTATTATATTTATAATAGTTGCTTAACTCCACATTAGGCGATTAATCGCCGAATTTAAACATATCGCCTCGTTTCTGAAGATAGGAACATCATATTATTTCGTACATAATAAATTAATAGTACAAATATTTTTTTTTCATATAATATCCCCATGTTTGTTTTCTCAGAATCGAATTAATTATTACTGCGGTGTAGACGTTACTCTTTGTTTAACAAGTTGTACGCCAACACTGCCAAATACCTACTGGCTACAGTGTTTTTCTTATATTATAGAATTCTAGAAACACTCATTTGTACGTACATTTAATTTCCTCGAAGAATAACTGAGATGCAAAATAGTAAAAAAAAAAAAAGGTCATAGGAGATTCATACCCTAAGCACCTGTACCCTTTCCGCCATAAATACGCCAGCGGTACCCACGTCCAAACGACCACGTCCAAATGCGTATCACGATGTGTGCATCATACCTAGTTAATTATATCATGGCTACGTCCAGTGGTCGTTATGTCTCCTTGCTCTACCCACAGATCCGAGATAAGCGAATTATATATTATTGTTTGCAACTTCAAATACCCACAACCGGCCATAAGCTGGTAAGTGGTAACTCACATAACATTATACTCGAGTCACTCAGTATAGTCAGTAGTACTCAGTACTCAAATCACGCCTTCGTCGATTTTTTAACGCTATTCTCAACAACTGCTATTAATGTTATTAAAAAATAATATTTTGGGAATTTTTAATTTTAGATTGGGTAGATCTATTTTAATAAATTATACGAATAAGTGTCGAGCCTTTTATTTTATAGTTAAAACAAATTGAGTACCTACCTAATGAAAAATGTGGCTATATAAAATATATTATAATATTTTATATTTTTGTAGCAAAATAAAATGCAATGTTATTAAAAATAAAGAAAACATGTTATTCCTCGGTAGTATAAGATTCCATCAGTAATATAATATGCCTATAAATATTTATTTTATGTGCCATAAAACCTCTGTGGCGGAATATATACATTTATTAAAAATCGTTATGAGTTTTTATTATTTTCAAATCCCACGGCGAGAGCGGAGACTACGGCCATATGACGACGTCGGTGGTAAAATCCTATCAAATAACTATTATTTCGTTAATTATAAAGGTAACCCTTAGGCCACAATTATTAAGTAAAGCCCCTGGACACGGGGACTTACACATGATATTATAATCCTTGGGTTGTACGATAATCTGTGGAACACTCTGTCGACTACAATAATATAAAACTACCTACTGGCTACTGATATTATATTATTAATGTTTAAGGTTTTTGGCTCGTGGTACATGACGATATATTGTGTTCGTATAATAATATAAGAGTACGATATCAGTGACACACGTGTGTTTTATTAATTATTAATAAAGGAAAGAGGTTGACCACTTCGTCGTGGTAAAAATTTTCTAGCGGACAAAAATGTTTCAAAATTGAAGGTACATACCTATAGTTACGTATACAAAGGAAAATCATTGAACGACGGTGTGAATTTTGATCTGATTCTATCCATCGATACTAATTCGTATAATAACGCAATATTATAGTGTAAAAAATATATGTACCTATTGAAATTTAAAAATTCTCATATAACTCGCTTAACAAATTGAAATATCGTAAAAAACCAATATACTAACGTCTAATACAGATAATGTCCCTATATATAGTTCTTACCTTTATGTTTGATGTTAGATCAATTCACTTTAATATTACACCCACTTGCATTCACCAGCACATGTAAGCTGTACCCAAACGACCTTTTTTTTTGTAAGCTCCACTCGGATTATATTACTACTCTTTTAAGCTACGTTACTACGTATAAGCATGTGAAATTTTTGATTTTTTTGTGTTTTCCTCAAAAATTAGAAAATTTTATATATAGTTCCCAATAACTGATGATAGTTTCATTATAGCTACCTATATTTGAAATGCTTATAAAAAAAGTTGTTACACATTTATCCGTAAATCAAACATCGAAAATAAACATTTTTGGATAGGTAAATCTTTCCTTGAACGCCCGTCTCCTTATACTACGAACATTGTTTACAAACAATAAACACTCCAGATTAAAAGTAAAAGTTCCCATGTATAAAATATTACTTAGACCACTATGGACCTATGGTCTTCAATTATGGGGTACTGGCGTACTGCAAAAGTTTCCAGTACCAACAAAATCCAATAGTTCTGGAATATTGTCCTTGGGAAGATAACGAATGCCCCACCCTTATTTGCATCTAATTACACTTTACAGTTTACATAAAGACCTTTCAAATATTAATGAAAATTGTGACAGAAAAAGCTGCACAAAAACTGGCATGTCCATCTCAAAACACATAAAAATCCACTCATAAAAAATCTGTCCACCCAAACCTTGCCTGGCAACCCCAGACGTCGTCTACTGGTCTACTGGTCTTAACTGGTGCCCCGTGTCTTGTTAGGAACCAGCTAAAGGAGGAAAACAAAATATTTTATATTATATAATATAATATGAATATAGATAGATAATAAGGCAATAAACCCCAGTCAAGTGTCACGTATGGCTTCTCATTCCGATTTGCAATACATTTTTGTTTTGTCATCACTATTTTGTGCTAAATATAGTACGC
>WHPZ01582446.1:0-14357 GCA_016617965.1 Macrosiphum rosae | reverse complement strand
TTTTTTTTATTGTTTAACGTCTAGAGTGACCAACACTCAAATTGAATATTATTTTATTGTTCAATTTTAGAGCCATGAATCATGATACCGCGTATAAGAATATATGTAATTACGAGGTCGTTTAAGAGCATGTCGTTATATTGGTAATATTTTGATTTAACGATAACAGTGATTTATTATGTATTTATGTTTATCTGTAATAAAATAAAAAGGTTTTTGTTAAATTAACTTCATATAATAATAATTGTATTGTGTATTGTTACTCGTGACAATAAAAACCACAGAGCTACAAAATAATATAATTAAAAATATTATGGGGACTTTGCACAAATAATAGGAGCTCATTTCTATTTTTTTAACATATTATTTTCACGCTCTAAGTACATGCTTAATACGAGATTCGAAACAATCTATATATTATAAGTATAATAATTTCTATCAATGCGCTGCAGGACTACAGCAACTATACTTACCACAGTTTAATTACTATATAAGTGCGTTAGAATAAGGGCTTAGGTACGCACCGTCGAACCAGCATTGAAGTACAAAGGTAGCCAACTCACGAGTATTATATACCTATAACCAGTAACCACGATAAATACCCGTTGAGCGGAAATGCGGTGGTGAGGGGGGGGGTGAGCTGGTAATAAGCTGTCGAGCGCCAAACGCACCCGCACTTGGGGCACAGGACACAATGTCCGGCCGAAGGGTGCGGAAGTATATAGAGTACACACACCCACACCCACCCGCATGCCCACAAACGTCCACACCCAAACAACCTGACGCACACACGCGCGGGCTGTTGCTGTCCGAAACAGAGTTTCTCTATTTCTAATTACACGCACACTCGCAGACTGCACAAATGCACTCGGACAATCGCTTTGTGTCTCTGCGTACTGCAGAGCCGTCTCGACGGACAATGCACCGATGACCGGAAGCGGTGGTCATCGGCAATATAACATTTAAACATCCATAATAATAATAATAATAATAATAATACAGTGTACTGCACCGCACCGGAGGCGCATCGCGGGGTGCGGTAAATACATTGTATATAATATGTAATAATAATCTCGACGATTCCCGGACGTGCATTATTCGGCTGTTCGAGTCGTGTGCTCTCCACCACCGACCCGCAGACGAAATTATGTTATACTGCTGCAGCACAATAATATATCGACTCAATATCGGACCGGATAAACGTCGCCGCCGGAAGCTGCGGACGACGTATTATGTACAGCTGCAGGTACCTTTATACGGGTCTGCAGACCGTAGTCCAGCTATAATATCAATTATGATGATATGATGTGAACGTCGGATCATACGCGGTCGGCGAAAAAACGATGGATTCCCCGAGTTATAGTGACACGATTTCGTAGAGAGTAGTATTGCGTATATATAGAGAACCTCCTCATAAGACGGAAATCTCTTTACAACGGAAAATGACAACCGTCCCGGATAACTTATATCTCGTTCTAGTCTCCCTATAACGGACACTCATTTATAATGGAAAAATCCCGTTATAAGGAGGTCTTATACTGTATACTGTATAGGTGCAGTGTTTATACATATTTTATTTTTCGACCGTATTCCAGCTATATTATTGTATTTATGAGTACCTACGTCTTACATATAGACGGTTGATTCGCAATTCGTAGAGAATATTTCATGAAATTGGAAGACGCCTGTTGGAGCTGCTCGTACACACTCTCGTCGGTGGCACATTTCGGTCCGGTTCGGCGCGCGCGCGCTCATGATATATGACATAGATCGTTAAGTCGTTAAACGAGCCGTCTCGTTCGAATAATATAATATTATTTATAATGTGATTTAGCGGCTGTATACAGTAGTTATGTTATGGGACTGCTACCGCAGACGCGACGGGACGAAAAACCGCAAAAATCGGGTGACCGTATGCCCACGCGGGGCTTGCATTATTATAGATAACCGCGGTCTACACTCGGTATATACCTATAACGCGTCTAACCACTCTAACCTAATTATTATTATATTGTAACCTACGTGTCATACCCGTCGTAGTCGTTCGCGTTATATGGGCACTCGCGCCGAGACAACGACGTGCGCGCGATGCGGTTCGGGACCGAGGTGACGAGTATTTCACTCAGACGCACGACGTATAAAATAAAAATGAAAAAATAAATACACATTATTTATTGTATTCGATAATCCGTTGGGTTTACACGACGTTATAACAATATTATCGTACGCCGCGGTCGACGGTCCACTCGACGGCCTCAAAACACAAGACACACCGCTCACGTAATAATAATAATATAATATTATATTATTATACGTATTATACTCTGCGTCCTTTCACGGGCTATCGGGTCGACTTGGTTCCCACGAAAAGAGATCGGCGTAAAGGAAAAATAATATTCTCTATACCGTACATGTGCTTGCGTGCGTGTGTGTGTGTACATAAATAACAATATAATCACCATCAATCATCGGTGTTATCTGCCTACCGGTCGTCGTCGTCGTCTACTAATAACTGTCGTCCCGAACCCCGACGCGCGCACCACCGTGACGGTAAAAACAGGTGTCGCGGACGACCTTAACTGTTGTAGACGACGAAAAGTCTTAAAACCCATAGTCATCGTCGTACACTGTTATCGTCTAACCTCGGAGACGAGCAAAAAAAAATTTAAAAAATGGACGACTGACGACTATTGTATAGGTCGGAATCGAACGGAATGGTAAAACGGCGTTCGATAAGTGCACTATAATTTATTATATGATCATTCATTATACTATGATCATTCATATTGATCACCAGCATAGAAATTGTCGTCACGCCGGTCCGTGGAAATTGGCGAATATAAATCACTGATCAGTGTTCAACGTAGAGACTTAGTTATGATAGATTGAGACTTAACATTTTGACTACATGGTGATACGAAGATACTGTCAACCTTTATACCAGCATATATTTAGTGGTTGCCATTGGTTACAGATTATATAATATTTATAAAGTATAGTAGTATAAATTAGCATTCAAAAAGGTCATTTTATTTATGTAAAATGTTTGTCACAGGTTACATAAAATGAAATTGCCTTTATGATTGGATATAATTTGAATCTGGATTAAGTGATATTTATATTTTGGCAGCAATATATTTTACTCACATGGATCAAAATCGTTACCACATATTTGTTTATTTCTGCAAACAGTTATTGGTTATCCATAAGAAATAAAAGTTGATTATTACTATTCGTCGATTTAAAATAAAATATTTTTTTCTATTTCTCATTGTTCATTTTTGAACACCATTACGTCTATATTAAAATAACGAAATGAACAATAAGTTTGAATCATATAAAAGATGACATTTTTCACAGGCAATGAAGTGCATAAGATCAGCTATAGTTGTCATATAGTTTCCACATTCATCGGTGTACTTTAAATATACAATATAATATAGAATAATATTGTAATATTGTGTGTTTGCATGCAACCGCTGCCATGCTAAAAGATATTTGTAACAGATAAGTTTGGTTCATTAATTTTTTAATATTTAATTTATAGTAATATGTGCTTGGCAGCTAGTTGTGTTATAATTTGATAGTGTAATATTTTGACAGACCACTTTTACGTTAAAATACAGGGAAATGTGGAAAACTGACTCTTTGTGATTGTGTACCCGAATTGCCTAACCATACCGCCGTGTGATAATAATTTTTTTTGTTTGATAATAGTATAAAATTGAATACGTTATCTAAATAAGTGGCAAGTATAAACTACCCACTGGTGGCGAATTTTTGTGTACAAATATATGTAACGGATTACGTTTATAGACATCCCGGTTGTATAGCACAATAATATAAACAATCATAGACGATTAAGTATTGTATTTTGTTGTTATAATATTGGTCTTATTTGGATAAAAACCATACTAATCAGTAATCGAATTTCATGCCGTTCGTTTCTAGTCAAATTTTACAGAAATTTTTTTTAAATTTGTCGCCATATTTTTTTTTAGATATTTCAAAAGACATGCCTTACACTTTTGTAATGACTATAACGCCAAATAAAGAGCATTGCGAACGTCATGTTATTTTAATAATACTAATATATCAATACTACAATAATTACAGTTCCACACTATTCTATGCTCGACTATATATAATAATATCAATCCCTAGTATAAAATCATTTGCATTTCGACAAAAGTTAGCCTTACAAAAAATGTTAGAAACTCAGAACGCATAAGATTTAATTTAATAGGATTTGATCATTTCTACGCCGTGGTACTACACATATTAATAATGATTATATATACAGAATAATATTATTCGTACCTCTCTGATAAGTTCTATCGCTTAAATAAGCATATTATATAATATACAACAATACAATTGTCGGTACAATTGATATTACAGAATTTTATTCTGTATTATAGTACCTAATGGATATCATATAATAATATCATTGTCTGTATTATCTTGTAAGACTTGCGGACCGTACTCCGTCATATTCCTGAAAACGGTCTCCGAAGCTTTTGTGACGAATTTACCGGTCGAACCATTCGTATATATTAATATAATATATTAATAGAATGATAATATGGCGCAACGGATGCATTAGTTAGATTAGTCCGCGGACTCGTTCGAATACCGGAAGTGATGTTATTAGCCAAACATTGTCGTCAGTTTGAGCGCGGTTATTGTTATATGGTCCGGGCGTTGTTCTGCAAACATAGGTCCCAAGGCGTTTTGCTTTGTCGGCCGCTAAGTTTGGTAAACTTCTCAACTTCTCGAGTGGACGGGTCGAGACGGTGGCGGCGGCGGACGTCCGACTTTAAGACATAAACAATGGCCCGGACTCGAGAGGGATTGTCGGGATGCATACATCCACTGGCCCGTTGACAATGGACGGAGTAACCTCGGGACAAAGGCGAGACGAGACGAATAGAGGTCGGTAGAGTGCATATATAGTATTATAATAGGACGACACGTGCGCTTTATAATAATAATAATAATAATAATAATAGTATTATAGGTACTTAGGTAGGTAAACGATAATTATAATATAGCTGGGACGGCGGTATAGGACGCCGCGAAATCGATTTCGACCGACAATGTAGAAGAGACGCGTCTTCGTATTTTCGTGTCATCGACCAAAACATATTATGTACGTCTTAATGACTGGTATTTTGAAATCTATTTCTCGATATCTAAGTCGGTTTATCTTTCAAATCCGTTCTATCTTGCATTGTACTGTGCAGCTGCAAATTCGTGAATTTTAGCAGATGTCCTTCGTCCTGTGGTTCTCCGCAGTCGCATCTTGGTTTACCCTCAATGCCTCGTTTTACAAGATTTACCGGTGTTCGGGCTGTCTCTGCCCGTTCAATGTTTTCCGATCTCGGTAAGATAGTTGGCGTCCAGAAGGTAATGCTTCTTTAATCACGTCAGGGTTGTTGTTGAATGTTTATTTCCCTCACGACATTTCCCGGGTTTTCTTCTGCCGGTCTCTTACTCCCTTTTTTAGGTGCTCACATACTCCGAGAAAACTTTCTCTTGATTTGAACCGTATTTGGGGTGCTACTTTCCATTCATTGAAGGGTGTCGCTCGTCCATCATCTGCTTCATTCTTTCTTTTGTGGAGACGAGTACGACTGACGAATTATATTGGAAAATCGGTAGAGGTTTCACCGATATTGTGTTTTCCCAGATATTGATATCTGGCCACCAAAACATTACTCGATAGGTAAAACGTTATTATAATTTTGAGAAATTAACTTACTTAGAGTATTTAAATGCGTTTTTTTTTATTGGAAGAATATTATTATTGAATTATACGGATACGAGCAATGTCGACGATTTAGATAAGTATATTTCCTATTTTACAAAATTATGACGATTTTATTTTACTTAACATACCTTAGATCAAGTTGGATTAGTCAGTTTGTTAATATTTTATAGGAATGTTGTCTTTTATTCAAGTGAAAACCTCAACCGGCACGTAAGTACCTACGCATATTATACGTTATACAATCGATGGTATAACCACTCTCGTTACCATATACCTGTACCACCGTACACGTACCTGTTGGTAAAAATAATTGGTGAAAACCCATCTAAAAAATTGAAAGTTCCACCTTCAGCTATTATGCGCAGTTAATAAGCACTGAAATTTTTATAAACTGTTTTCAAAACCAATAATAGACTTTTTACATTCGAAAATGGATAACAACTGGAAAATCACCAACTGAATACCTAATATCAACTATATAACTGCGTACGGCGTAAAACATATATTGAAATATAATTATTATTACAATATTATTTGGACACTGCTATTGTCCGTTCCAATTGAATTATTTATTTCTGAGTGAATTTTCGTCTGATTTAATATTTAAAATTCGACCGGACCTGCAGTTAGCCCCCCAGCAAGACGTTTCGCGTTGTTTGTCCTTGCAGTGTTTGTGAGATCGGTCGGTCTTACATGAATCATATACAAAGTGTATACACCCGACGGCGTTTCGAGCATTCGCGAAATCATCTAAAATATAATCAGATAACTTTTTAGGCAACTCACGACATCTATTCTGTTTAATTCCCCAAATCCGTTTTATAATATGTTCATGACTACACGGATGATCTCAATTTAAGTTTATTGCACATTTTTGCGTGTATTTGCGTGTTATACACTTAGTATAGGGATAAATGGGGGGGGATTTTGGATATTAGGTAAAAATACCTTATCACTTATAAAATTTCACTATACAATAAAAATACGAAATTTCAACATTATTATAACCGGAAATTTCTTTTATTGTTTATGCGTAATACGATCGAAAATGTATACAAAATGTGTTTTTTATACTCAAACCGGTAATATACGTAATTATATGATAATATAGTTGTATAATTACTATATTATATTAATAGTATATAGGTACCTATATCATTAAAATTAGAGTAAAACGTATCCAAAATGGGTATAGTAATATAATACCAGTAAAAACTATGGGATGATACCGCGGTAGGTATATAATTCTCAATTATTCTTAAAAATAACATACTTGCCAAAGAAATAATACAATTCTCGAGTAGTTGAACATTATAGTCACAATTTATTATGTTGGCGAAATCGTTAACTCTCCAATTCTCCGTTTAACTATTTGTTATAACATACAATCGGTATGTTTATTACTTTTCGAAAATATCATTTGACTTCACGCCGAGGTGGACCACTGCAGTCTGGTTCTCTGATGTAACCTTGTATTACCATATAATATCTAAGGAGGAGGAGTTGGAGTCGGAGGAGGAAGAGGAGGTGGTGTAAAACGCGGCCGGGCACTTAGGCTGATTGAATGAACCAGCGCAGGTAATTAACCTTAGGGTTTAGCGGGCGTTAAAGTAATGAACACCGCTAGCCGCGAAGTTTTCGATGGCTTTACCCGCCTTCGGGTCCGGCGGCCGATAGTATTAGTCTCGCGGTAAGGTACCTATACCCATGTTATATAATATGTTGTGTATATATAATATATAAATACGCTCGTAGGTACATTATATATATTTGCGAAATTAGTTTGGAAGCCCGCTCTCCGTATATGCGGTCGTCCGACACCGGGGTTTATTATAGTCACGATGGCGATTATAGAGGTTGCAGTGCGGTGCGATTCAGAACGCTCCAGTCGGTTTGTGTGAAAATTAACTGATATTTATGTCGAACACCCCTCCCACCAGCCACCGTTCTCTACTCGAGCGAATGCGTTTGAATTTAAACGATGCCGTTTCGACTAAATATACTGCCTCAGATTAATAACTGCACTTTTCGGGGTCGAGCAGCACCGTGAACGCGCGTGTGCGAATATTATGATAATAATTATTATAGTTGGTATATACCTATACTTCTATCATGACGATTAGCGCACCAGACTGGGTCATACTTGCAACGACCTTTCGTGGCAGTCGTCACCGCCGCGTGATGGACCAGGAAAATCACGTCGTCCATTCTCGGGAAATCTTTCCGGAGATATGGTTTAACGGGGCACAAAAAACTACCATTTTTTTTAAACGCCCCTTCGTCACCGGCGACGACCACGCGTGGGCAGACTGTGATTTCACTCGTCTGCGACAACCGTTTTCCGAGTGCCACCACACGAGGGGGTATATTATCATAATAATTATTGGTACATATAATACATCATGGCGATTAACGCCATAGCTGAAACTGGGTCAAATCTTCACCGACCGTTTCTGGCAGTCGTCACCACCGCGGGGCGTCGGGCGGACTCGGAAAATCACTTCGCCCACTCGCGGGAGATCTCTCCGGAGCCATAGTATAACAGGGCACAAAAAACTACCCTTTTTTTCTTTCGGCCTTTCGGCACCGGCGACGACCACACGCGAGCAGACGACCATTTATATGCGCGTTTGTCGCAACCGTTTTCCGAAAGCGAGAGCCGCCGCCGCCTCAATGAAGTCGTATTATATATAATGGTATACCGAAAAGGACGCGGCGAAGACATAAATAAATGCTTTTTACGATAATATAATAATAATATATAGGTACCTACCTCATGTACCTGTATACCTGTACAATGGGTATACACGGACGAGCCGCGGTATAATGCAGGGTAGCAATAATAATAATTGGGGTCGGCGTGTGTCTGACGTGTGCGGTGCGTGTCGAAAGGGGAACCGTGCGTGTGTGTGTGTGTGTGTGTGTGTGCTGCCACCCTGAGAATAACACGTGGAAATAAAAACAACTCGCTCTGGCAATGTAATATTATTTCAAACGTCTCAAAGGAAGCGGTATTCGTATTATTATTATTATTATTATTATTATTATTTATATCATATTGTTACGGACGCGTCAGCCAGAGATAAACATCCGAATGTAGAAGGAGACGACTGCAGAGACCGTTTGTAATGTTATACCGCACCGTTGTGCCGAGGCGGAGGGCTGAGGAGGATCGGTGATTAATAAATCTTGGCGATACAATAATAAAAATAATAATATTATCGGTATATTATGGGTATTGCAGCTATACTGTGGCCAAATACAGGTGTCCCTTTTAAAATATTGATTGAACACCGGTCAATATATACGAGACCACACCGCGGACTTCGTGGCGGTGCGATGTGATAAATATACCCACGACAACTGCAACTACGGAGACCACACACGGCGAGGTATAGGTACCTAAATATAATGATATATTACATGATATATACGGAGTGATCCATTTAGCGTGTGAGACGCACTCATTAAGACACTGACCTTTTAGAAAATATTTCTTTTACAAGCGTTTCAGCCGTGACGATAGACATCGGGTTTGGAAAATAAAAAAATCATATATTTTCTATCGTTATCATTTTTTAACACTTTCTTAATACCTTTTTTATTTGATATTCGCAAGCTGAATATTATTATGCAGTGTGTATTTCGATCTATCAAGATCAAACTATAATTCAAATTAGTTGTTTAATTTTTTTGATGAGCTGCAGAGTCATAGTGGACCAACATTTTTCGTGTTATCTCCAGTACTCCGCTTATCTATACTTGAAACGTGTGCCTAACTCATAAACTGCTGGTACAAAATTATATTATTATAAATCAAAGTACTTACTCCAAAAAATTTAAAAATAAAATAACAAAAAATATTAATTTTTTTAGAAAATGTTGTCTTTAGACGGGTGTTGTCCATAAGCGCAAAATATGACCCAAACGCAACCCATAAGCGCAAAAAAATTACCTTTTTAATAACCCATAAGCGCAAATCAATTTTATAAAAAAAGTGTCTTTAATTAAAATCGTAGTTATTATTAATATTAAATTAAGGATTTACAGTGTCACAGTGATATTAAAATTGGTAATAAAAAATAAAATAAAAATAGTAAAAATAAAAAATATAATGTTGAGTATTATTTTAAAATTAAATTTGAAATTTGATGCCCACTGTCTTCAAATATTCCAATCTGGAAATTTTTTTTTCATTATTGACAAAAACATATTATTTATGTTAAAATTAGAAAAGTGGATTTTACGTAAATAAGCTTGTTGGTAATTTACAGAACAATTTTACCTGTAAGTTTACCAAATTTCATTTAAAATTGGTAAATTGTTATTAAAAATTGATCAATAGTGTTACCTATTGAATTTTGTCTCAATATTATGTAAAGAAGGTAAGAAAAATATAAAATAAAGCGATAACATTACATATTAAGTCATATTAACCAGTAACCACATACCACTGCAGTGACGCAATGGTTAACGAAATGTTTTTTTAATAATCGCTTTAATTATTATCACTTATCGATCATTATAATTTTATAAAAATCATCATTTGGATTATTTGATAAGAAATTCAAAAACACACAAATTAAGTAATCACTCGAATTTTTGAACAGTCAAAAAAAATGTAAACAGTAATTTCTTTTCTTTTAATTTACAGGTAACATTACCGGTAAAATTTCACACTGTTCATTTACAAGACCCACATTACTAGTTAAAATGATAAAACTCGAAACCAGCAGACAAACCCTCTATAGTATATATGCTCAATCAAAACGACATAAAGCAGTTATATACAAAGCATAGCCACATTTGGTAAGTTGTGTAGAATTATGTATATTAACTGTATAACTTCACCAGTGAATGAACACTTAACGTGTTATTATTTGGTCTCTAACTTTATAATAACATTAAAATACAATTTGTCCGCTATATTTTTAAAAATTATTTTTAAATTCTTTAATTTTAGTTCATATACTGAAAATGTAATATATTTGTAAAAATATTTTATTAATTTTAGTATAAATACATATACTTGATTTACCAATGAATGAACACTACTATTTTGGAAATAAACATTTAAATTCCAATGAATGGACAGGTAGGTAGGTTCCTATTGAACTACCTATTAAAAATTTAAATATTTAAAAAAACAACTTAGATAATTTTAATTTTATTTCTTCTGAATGTTACCTACCTTATTTAAAATTAAAAACAAATTTAACAAAATTAAAAATTATAAAATAGAATATTTTTATAACAATTAATACTAGAATTAACAAACAAGAAATCATAAACTTAAGATTAAATCGTAGGTACCTTTTAACTATTTAGGTAGATTAAAATAATATTCTTTAGTTACTAGGCTGGTAACAGTTAACATAATATGGTACTGGGCAACTAGGTGATATCTTTGGTAGCTAGGTAACTGTATTTAGTAACTGTTTTGTTGCCCTCAATTCTGTTATTTCAGGTACACACAATATTTTTTCTTCCACGTTAACTAAAGTAAGCTGTACGATTTGCTGTACGATTTGCTGTATAATTGAACTTTTAGCCTGTATAGGATACCACAACGCATCTTTGATTTCTGGCCACTTCCAATCTGCTTCAAACCATTGCACTTATTTCGTACATTTGTATTTTTTTTCTTTTCTAATTACTCCAGGTAAACATTCTTTTTCGTACTCAATAATAACATAGTCTCCCACTTTATAACTACATGAAATATAGTTAGAATTGTTCATACATTTTTTTAGTGGAACTACAGGTTCAGGTTCAGAGTTAGATGTAGAACTGTTATCATAATTTTTCTTTTCATTTTTTGCAATTTTTTTTCTTCATCAAGTTTCAAAATTTGCATTCTAGTGTCTCGTATTTTTCTAATTGCTTCTTCTTTTTCTTTTTTCCCAGTTTCTTTTTCTTCGTAAATGTTTCTCCACTGTTCAGATGTTATGGCATAAGCTACAAGAGGTTTTTTTTTTTTTGTTAGGATTGATCATTTCAGCACTTGTTGGCCAGGCATATGTTTTAGCCATAACTTATGGCCCATAAGTCATCTAAACTATTACTAGGTAGCCTCCATATAGCGATTTCCATTGCCTTCCTCTAGAGCTGGTTCATTTTCCCCATTTTCATTGGTTAAATATGTAACCTGTGTTTCTGGGGTGGTATTTAATGGGTCAATATCGTTAGTGTTGTATAATACACCATCAATTGGAATGTCTAAAATATTTAAGTTTGATAACAAAATATCGGAATTCGTAAGCGTATTCTCAACTAGTTGTTCTACTTTCTCTGTATTACATTCAATCAATTATATTCTCTCATCACATATACTTAAAACTTTTTCTAAATAATTCGGTTCTTTTTCCAAATTATTTTTACCTACTTTTGTTTCTAGTAAATAGAGCCAGGTTTTTTTTGTGGTGACAAAATCAGACTTTGTAGGTACCCAAGATGAAGCTACTAGTTGTTCATTGCCGTTTAAACTATCGTGTTCACTATTATAACTGACTTCTTTAAAACAATTATAAATGCATTTGTTGTAATTTGCGGCATCAGGATTAAATGGGTATAAATCACAAACACGAAAACCATTTATAATAAATTCAATGGTAATGTTATCAAATGCCTTTTTAAAAAGTGATCCAAAATTGGTTTTAGTTATAATTTTTGTATGTCTATTGAAGTGTTCTCCATCATTATATTTTTTATTTTCACAACATTTTTCCAAAATGATTTTAATGGCTTGAATACATCGCATGGTTGAAGAATGTGGGTAGCGTAAGGTGTTAGACAAACATACCATTGGCACCATTCATGACAACAACAAATCATATTCAGTGTAATTAAATCTGCAGTACTTTTTTTTTGACACCGAATCCTTTTTTAAATAGCTTCTATACTATCTGCCTAAAAATTGAAAAATGATTTTTTTATGTTTATTAAGTAGGTAAAAAATTAAAATTATTAATTACCTATAAAAAATTATTCATAAATTATAAACTTTGAATAAACAGGGTGCTTAATCACTAGCTACTCATCTCATACAACTCTTAGTGCAACCACCAAAAAATGGTCAAATCATTAATTTGAATCCAAATTCAAACTTTACGTATAGAATACTACAATATGGTATACTATTACTTACCTTAAGTATACAATTAACAGTAAATATTTACGTTTATTTGATAGCAAATTCTGATAATCATTATAAGAAACGTTGATGCGTGAACGTGATAAAAAATGGAGGGAAAAAAAGTAATAACATTCTTTCCCTAGTTTTATAGCCGAAATCGGTCACACAGAGTTGACATCTTTGAATATTTTTTTATATATTTTGATTATCAGTTTATATTAACTTAGGTTTAACAAGTAATTCTACAAGGTGTTCATTCCCCGGTGAAGTAATATTATATAAAAAAACCAACTTATTCGATTCGTTTAATAATAAAACACCAATTTTTATTTTTTTTTATTGCTGATTTTATAATCTGAAGCAAAACAATGATAACAATTTTATTTTATTTGATATCAATATAAATTTTTATTTAAAATATTCTATATTTAGATAAGATGAATTAAGTTGAAATAGACATTCAGCGAAATTTTCAATCCACTCATCTAAATTCTAAAATAATACATTAAAAACAATAAATGAAAATAACACATAGGAAATCAAAATTATACAATAGATGCAAATTTAAATTTTTAACATAAACTGTCATTCTCCTATATTGTATGTAATGTTAATATATCATAATATCCCTTAAAATAATAAAATATATATTCGTATTTGTATATTACAACTATGTAGGGAGTAGATAAAGAAAAATAATTGTAACCGAGAAAAGTAACAAATATTGTTTATGAAAGTATTGTTTTACGATTCCGAATGTATTATTTGGTATACAAGTTTTCCATAAATAATGTCTATTCAAAATTGACTGTTACTTTCAATTAAATATTGATTATAAGTTTTGTGATCATATTGTTTGCATCCTTGACTAATTTGAAGGTATTCACAGTCATATCTTCGAAAACTTTTTCTAACAATTTTGTTTTTATTGGTTTCTTAAAATGTTTTAATTTTTCCTTTATGGTTTTCGGATTTTCCGGCGTTTCTTGAATTTCTTCTATTATTTTTGTTATGAATATACCAAATTTTTCAAATTGCTTTTCTGTATTTTCTTTTAATTTGCCTACTTTTAAATAAAGATTATCTGAATCGCATTCTCTGCCAAACACTTCAAAATGTGGTATTTCTCCTTTAGATTTATTTTTTTGGAGGTAATTTTTGGTTATCTCTGCTCTTTGATGACATAGATCATATACTATAGTAGAAAATTGATCAACATTAGATACAAGTATCGATAAATTTGAGGGAAAATTGTCATTATTAAGTAACAACTTATATTGATGGTGAAAGTCATCACAATCATCAAACCGCAATAGATTCTTTTTGGGATGATTTGCACTGACTGAATAATGAGCGAAAACCCACACTTTGTAAAATATAGAACAAAGAATGAATTTGAAATATATATCATACAATTTGAACACATGCGAAGGGTCCAAATTAATTGCA